>JWHW01039591.1:158549-192254 GCA_000931545.1 Papilio glaucus
TAACTTTTATTCAGGAAAGAGGAGAGGTAACCGAGATGATGGAACTGTCTGACGAAAATCTATTTAGGATATTAAGCTATAAACATTATGCATTAAACAATCGTTGGATAAAAAAATAATTGTAAGCGACCACCGCTACCCATGAACTGCAAGTGCGCCGCCGGCTTAATATAGGAAGAAATACAATCTTTTCTTAAATAAAAGCTTCTGAATTATGTCGATTTTGAAATACCACTGGTGACTTATCATTATACAAGTCCGGAAGTTCAGGCTTCAGCTTAGCTTTCGCAGCATTATCTGAATTGAACTAGATTCAGTCCTCATAACAATTCAATTGAATTTGTACCATTCTTGACCTCTTGGTTTATGAAAAAAAGCATGACAGGAAAACATAACCCTGTAAATGTATCTACATACATAGGTACTTGAGAAATTGTGTTCAACACGCATCTTTTGTATCACATTATATGATGGTTCTATAATTTTAATACTGCGACAAAGCAATACATTGTTGTTGTATAAACATTTTAAAAATGTTAATCGAATTTCCACGAACATTTAAATGTCAAATTCAGTTCAAGTTTTTCACGAGCGTGGCTAAAACGCCAAAGAATTCGATCAGAGACAATGCGACGCGATAACTCATTTTAATTTGTTGGTATCATAATAATTCGAAGCATCAATGTTGCTATTTGTAAAAAGATCCCGGTACCATGTCGGTATTCGCTGCTCGTAAGCCGAGAGGCACGCATGTGTGTTCGCCGCGCAAATTCCTTTCGATTTGCTCGTTGTGTTCGTTTTATACCTTTGAAACATTATCTGGCAATAAGGCAGGAAAAAGCTAAAATGAACAACAGGATCTTTATCTTGCTATCTATCGCCGTTTCAATGAGATTATACGGTCACAAAGGCGACAGGGTTACGCCTCCACCCTCATTAAAAAGTAATTAGATCAAAAGGCTTGAATCGGCTTGAATTCGATTCTAAATAGAAATATAAAAATTCAACTATGTCGTATATGTCGATAACCTAGTATATGTCGACCAATACCGTATTTAGCATATGTATGGTACATGGGCGCCGGCCAGCAGGTTGCAAGGGGGAGGGGTGCACTTTCATTCCCCTATAAGGAAATGAAATATGTAGGAAAAGTGCTTTAATTAGTCACTGTTTAAATAAAAACTGAAGGCGTCTAGGTGGCTGTGGAAACGAGCGGCGGGAACACCGAGGTGATCAACAACGCCCATTAACATCCACCCGCAACACCAGAGGAACTGCAGATGCGTTTGAGAAAAAGATAGGCTCGCTTGTTGAAGGACCCGAAGTATTTCCAAACCAGTACGGTTTGGAAATACTGTTGAGGACAGACCGTTCCACACGGCTGTGAAAACCGGAACTGTGGTTCACTTCATTGTGGAGAAATGCCCGCCATCCAAAATGTTTGTTTATCACATTATCAATAAATTCAGTTTCATCCCCTACTCTTTTCCTGAGAAGATGCATGCACATTGCACGGGAAGCGCAGGTCTCGCGTCCCCTATAGTTGATTACACGTCTTGATACGTCGAAATGTGGTAAGTGTACGTTCAATGCTCCACGTGGCAAATTGGGTTTGTAGGGCTGTAGTGCTTGAGGCTTCCATATAAAAAAACTTTTTCACATACACAGAAAACAAATTGTCATCTCAGTTTTTTTAGAGAGAAACCTTGTATCGCGACAAGCTTATACGCCAGCGGGAACCCACGGACAGAACCACAAGCCTTACCTCTGTATTGTAATGTTTGTGCGTAGATACTATATATGTAGTTAAATCATATAGCTACTGAACAAGATACTTATTGTGGTCAAAAAACTTTTAATTCACGCATATTTGTAATAAAATAGTCAAAATGGTTACGTAGGGTTTACAAAAAAAATGTCATGAGAGAAATTCATGAATGCCATTACAATAACAACGATACGAAGAGCCGCCGGAATCCAGCAACACGTTTTATGTCTTTATTCATTAAAAGGCCGTTCTAATTAAAATTGCTAGGGTGTTTCGCGCCAATAAATCTCGACGCGGCCGCATGTTCGCGCGCTTTTTGCTCTTGTCCGCCATCTTGGTACATATTTGCGGTGGCTGACGTTAACACCTCCCGCGCGGGTACAATGCGACCGCTGTCGGCGAGGCAAAGGCTCGCGACGATTTGCGGCCACACGGGGTAAAGTAAATATATCGGGCAACAATACTAAAGCACAGTCGTAAGTAAACTCACCTCGGATATATGGAGGCGGGAGAGTATTGTTCGCGAACAGATCGCATCTTTTCCGCCTAATAGAATGGTGACGGTGCTGATTGTACGCTGTTGCGTTCCCTCAGATAATGGTTGTATATGTTGTGAGATATGGTTGTCAAAAATTGGTAAAAGACGATACTCATTGGTTCCTTAATGTTCTTGGATTCAGTAAAGAAGCTCGATGTATAATGCTGTGATAATGCTGTGACAATAAGATGACAAAAGGCAGCAGTCACGCTCACAAGTTTTCAACTCGAAATTAATATGTTGGATAGAACTTAAATCCAACATTTGTAAGATTTCAAACATATTTAATTTAATGTTGGAAATCAACGTAAAGATATATCTGATAAGTCTACCTTTTTATGGGGGTAAGCAGAATATGGTATATAAAAATCCAAAAAAAAACGAAACTCGTCGGTACATAATATAATACGGTTCAAGTGTGACGTATATCGCATCCACAACTACCTAGCTTGGGCGGAAAACAATGGAACAGACGATATCTTTCTCAGCTTTTTTAATCTTCATTCGTTGATGCCTGAAAGTTTTTTTAAAATCACCTTATCGTCTAGTTTTAATATCTGGCTTGAAATAAATTTTGATCGGCTGCGTTCATATACACAACGCAATTTAAAACAATAATTTCAGTCACACGTTCAAAGACAGCTCATTAAATATTAATTATCTTATAGAAATCTGATCGGAGCTCGAACAATATCATTGATTGCTGAACGAAGGTGACGCAAAATAATTACAATATAATGTGAAGCCAGCCATATTTTGCTTATGAATAAATATTCGTAGGTTCAATGCACCGGATGTCCATTGGCTCTATGGCCACCGCGTCCTTTGCTTTGGTTCGAAAAATAATGTAATGTAGACAATCGAATAATCGAATGATTAAAATGTTTTTTGAATTATGATTTCCGGTTACGTAACGTTTATTTTATTTGAGTCTAAGCAATTTTGCTTAACCCACGGTAAGAGATACATTTGTATCTCTTACCGTGGGTTTCCACTGGCGTAAAATCGTGTCGCGATACAAGGTTTCTGTCTAAAAAAACTGAGATAACAATACGTTTTATGTGAATATTTTCGGTAGTGTAAGTAAATCTACTGTTAAACTTTAAAATAACACTGTTCGATTATTTCAAATTGTTATCTATTTGATTTTAATTAAAAATGTAAAATTCCACCGGATGTTAAACGGCGATGTGATCAAAATATGGCATCTGCACTAGTTTAGCATTAGTCTATTTACTCTCCTCCTGAAGGTCTACCAACGTCATAATCGGAAGGAAAACAACACAGACGCTGACTTGTTCTAATCCTTTACTGTGTGCATGTTAAACAAAGAACCAATTCGCTTCGTTTGGCAATTCTATCAAAAGAACGTAGACTAGCTGGATGTGTAAAGGTACGAAAGTAGAATGGAGATGGAGACTTCAATGATGGTATTACTGCACACACTTGCCATTATGTAACTTGTAAAGCAATCAAGAGGAATAGGTTATTCGGAGATTAATTTAAAAATGTTTTAATGTATAATATACCTAGACCATCCATCTCATATGAAGATTTCTACCATCCCTGCCATTCTTCATTGTTATTAACACTGTCTTTCTTTTCTTTAGCTTGTCTATCGATTTAGGTACTCACATTCTTAGCGCGAAAACTTTTCGCTGAGATAGTTACAATCGTTTCAAAGAGCAGCACGTTGGGCGCAAGAGGGTGCATTATTAAAACTACAGGTAGGCGTAAGTTTAGGTTTTGAACTCAACAATAAGTCCACTCACACGCCACGTTTTGAATAAAATACGGCTGCTTGCAGCGATTCATTCAATAATGTACGGTTAACTTTTAATCACAGACATTTAGTTCTTAAAGAAAACGAAGTCCAAGCTCCAAACATATTAATAAAACAAAAATCCTACAGTTATCATTATAATCTAATCATTGTAAAGATTTTTCTTTTCAATTAAATACACCAAAATAATATTTAGTAATTTACATTTCAAAGGCCTTCCAGGCATTCCAGGGCCACAAACGCATCGAAATTTAAATTATGTTTCTAAGTTATATAATCAACTTTTATTAAGTACTTTGAATCTACTTAAAAAGTCTCTCTAAAAAGAATGCAGTTGAGATTAAAGTGAGTCGCGAATGTGATATTTTGCATTTGGATCGTAATCCTATAATAGCTACCGATCGAGCCGAGGCTCGGTCCTCTCGGCACCCTCGAATCGAATGCTAAACGCGTAATGAGTCCGGCCCAAGCCGAGGTCCCCTCGGGGGCCCTTGAGACAAGTTACTCCATGGAGCGTCCGCCGAAGCGACCTAAGAGCTTGGGGGCCTCCCAATCCGGTAATAATAATAAAGTAACGGCCCAAGCCGAGGCTCCCTCTACGGAGGGAGCCCTCGAGCTAAGTTACTCTTAAAGAGGCTTAGGCTAGGCGTCTTTTGAGCCCTGCCGCCTTTAGCCCAGTGTAGCTGTCTGCCTCTTCTAGGCAAACAGCAAGACATTTCAGTCCAAAAAAAAGCATTTGAACAATTTTATTTTAATCGGTAGATTCTGCATACTAAATTAATATTTCAACATGCCCGAACCAACGAATCATACCTTTCTCAATTGTGAATGAATGTGAATTAAAGTTTAAAATCATGTATGTATGTATATCGTTAACATGTATTTATTACTTTAGTATTTTACTGTTTGCGTGTGTGTGCTCACAAGCGCCATCTAGTTTTGCGCAGAAGTTAATGAAAAAAAACTATTGTCTTAGAAATATAACAATAGATGTCACTGCTTGTCTTGAAAAGTGAAAGAATATTTCTAGCGGTGGTTGGCGATCTTTATGGCCGTCCCAGAATCATTGCAGATAACTATAAAAGTGGTAATATCATCACATTAACCGGGAACTATTCCGGGAATGTATTCGACTTTTCGTATGAAAATGTGGAAGACACTTTTCATACTGCCATACAGAAGCGGACCCACTTCGCTTTGCAATATTCACGGATACAAGATACAAGCCTCCACCGCCCCTCTAATACAATCTACCAGACACAATCTACTGCGGGAATTATTTACTGACGGCATTGACTTTGGGCCTGTTTTAACTTTTTTAGAGAAAAACAAGGGTTTCCCATCACACACTTCAATTCAAATATCTGTACATATAATAAAAATGTAACTGATTACTATTGGGGGCCTTCATAAATGCATTAAAACCCAAAACAATCATTATTAGATTTTTTGTCTGTTTGTCGGTGCGTTTGTGCGTGATAATCTCAGAAACGGCTTAACCAATTTTGGTGCGGTTTTCACTAATGTAGGGTGGTAAACTTCACTTAGACATATATTTAGTGTTTGTTTTACCTCAATCAGCTTATAAATAAAAAAGTCATATCAATTTAAAGACCCATGTCGAACATTTGTTCAATAAAATGCTATAAAATAGCTATTCAGTTGAATAGATTGAAGTTTTAGTTAACTATATTATGAATATTAAAATGGTGATGATTGAGACTTTATATAAAGTTCAAAACAGGACAGTTTCGGAGATTTTGCAAGCATCAGCTAGACACACTGTGCATTGAGATATTCATAGCACACGCACGAATTTCGGAGACGAACGGCGCTCCCAGGTAATAGTAACAAAAAAAGTTTGGTAACGCAGTATTTACACGTATATAGACGATTTTAGAAATTATGCACATATGTAATATGTTTTGTTAGGTTGGTAGCTTATTATTGCCGAGGAGGGTTGGCATTAGGCAGGTGACCGGCCGTAAAAATTGTTACAATTTAAACAATCATATGTGATTGTTAAACTGTGCTACGGTCATACTGTGTCGACCCTATATATGTGGGAAAAGGGCAGGGAGATGATGATGAGGTTAGGTTAGTATTAAGTAGGTAATATATCGTTTCAGTAAAATTGCAGGGCGGATGAAACCGCGGGGCACTGCTAGTTTCTAATAAAATTTTTAAACGTATAGAAGTATCAAATCTTTTAATTAGATTCACTCATTTTGACAGAAATAAAAACGCTTTTCCTCTCCTCTAGCTTTTCCCCGACCTAATTATTATAATATATATATTTATATTATATATTTTGATCTAATAAATTTTTTACATTATGCTAAGTTTGTGTGCAAATACCTTTTTGATTTTATTAGTAAATTTAATTAGTTTACTAGCAACTTAACATAATTTAAAATTTAAATATAGAATGCCTACGTCATGAATCGCTTCCACCTTAATGTATTCAATGAATACGATAAAAATATTGTGACGTAATATAGTAAATATTTTTTAACCTTTTAACTTTGTATATCAGTAGTGTTTTCAAGACATGGATATATATTATTTTACATAGCTTATTATATAGATTGTAGACCAAAACCTGAATAGGAGAATTGCAAAACAGATACCTGGTTGTGTACTGCGTTAAATTAGTACATAAACGGCCTTTCGAATATAAAAGCTTTAGAAAACATAAAACGAGTTGAACGAACTGTGACTAAATACAATAAAGAGCTCTGTAAATGGAAAAGCCGCTGCGCTCCACAGCCCGTGGCGCTAGTGGGCGGCGCACGTTGTGACAAATCTAGCAGTTTTTCGCTAATAACCTCGTAAATTGGATATAAAACTTGATTAATTTTACAAAGTTAAGAGTTCGCCCCCGCCTCAAGGCGTTTTATTGCTTGTTTTGGAATCAACAGCACCTAGGGCAACGATTGCGAAACTGTTAATGACGAATGTATCAAAATAAGGATGCTCAATTTGCTGAGAATCTCCATTTCGTGGAATTTAAAATGAAGACATTATTTTGAAACTTTCAATAAGTGATTTATCCAAAACTAGCTGTGCCCCGTGGTTTCACCCGCCCTGAAATTATAAAATCGTCTCTATACGTGTAAATACTGCGTTACCAAATATAGCAATTACCATTACCAGAGAGCGTCATGCGACTCCGAAATACGTGCGAGTGCTATGAATATCTCAATGCACAGTGTGTCTAGCTGATGCTTGCAAAATCTCCGAAACTGTCCTGATTTTAACTTTATATAAACTTTCAATTATCATTTTAAAGATCGTGATATAATTAATTACATATATGTAACTAAAAGTTCAACATATTCAACTGAACAGCAATTTTATAGCATTTTTATGGAATAAAAGTTTGACATGGTTCTTTAAATTGATATAACTTTCTTAATTATAAACTGGTTGAGATAAAACAAATACTAAATGTTCAGTGAAGCTTACCACGACACATTGGTGAAAACCGCACCTTCTGAGATTAGCGGTAACAAACGCATAAACAGACAAAATTCGAATAATCATTGTTTTGCGTTTTTGAAGGCCCCCAATAATAGTCTTTCTTAAATATCTTCCATGTACAGACAGCGATCAGTTACATTTTTATTATATGTATAGATAAGCCTTAGTAAGTAATTTAGATACGAATATAATCTTACACTTATTATATAGTTCACGCCAAGATATATACATATGTATGTAATAGAGAACTTTCTATAGCAAGAGGGCAGTATGACTGTATTCCATACTTTATGAGTTTTGGCTACTGTTTTATGACTCGTAACAGTAACATTGGCTATGATTTTTCAATAATATCAAAATTAATGCCTTTTTGAATGAAATTGTGTATAGTTTTCAGAAAAACGCATTTATGACTTTCTTTATTTTTTAAAATAAGTTTCTGTAAAGTGTAAAGTTCCTGTATATCCATGCCACAAACAGTAAATTTTATCTTTACCAAGCAGTTATTTATTTATGTATTTATTTATTTGGGCATGGAAGACTTACGTCTTAAATTTAACAAGAGTATAGCATTAATATAGTCAATATACACCCAAGTCTTCACTTATAGATACAGATTAACAAATTTAGAAATGTGAGCAAACAAAGCATGAAACAATCCACACAGTTAAAAGTATAGGCATTTTAAAAATACAAACACATAAGGATATAAACAATAGGTAATAAAATTACTTATTCCTTAACAGAACTACATTATTTAAAGAATTCCGAGCTCAAACATCTTCTCGCTAGTTGAAAATGGATCCAGATAGTGCTGCTCACAAAGCTCATTGATATGTCTTTCCCATTCCCAACACAAGTTTTCACGTCAAATGCGCAACACTTTGCAACTCCCATTTTGTAATCCCTGCAACTTTTCTCTTAAGAGTTACAATATCAATTAGAGGGAACTTTCCAATTCTCAAGCGTCATAAATCATTTAGAAGTATTAGTGTCTTGTAAGATATTATTTTATTTCAGCTAAATCATTCTGTGTAATAAGGGTTACGACATTTAATTATTTGATTCGATCCTAAATATAAGTCTTATTACATTCATAGAACATTAATTTCCAAGAAAGTTCATCTTATTTGTTGTAATTCATTACTGGTTTAAAGAAAATTTTTGAAAAGTCGTGGCCGTCATAGCTCGGCGCAGTTTCGTAGCCTGTGCCTATCCTGTGCATTTCCACTCGTCGTCGATGGCGGCTGCTGGTGGGTGCACTGTACACTCGCACGTACAGTGACTGACGTGACAAAGTTTTTAATTATTAGACGTGAAAATCGCCAGCTGCGAGTAGGAGGGATTTCAGTGGCCCCCATTTGACCGTCATTGCCATATTTGGCACGGCTCGAGTCTAAATATGGCTGGCGGCCGGCCCACCGCTCCGCTTCGCGAGCCGCGTTGCGCTTCCGACTCTATTATTTCTATTTACGAAATAAACTCAAAATAAAATCTCTATTTTAATACGGATTTCGGGCACCAAAACGTTCGCGGCTTCCCGGTTCCATACGGATGTGTCGGGTTACGCCGCGCTCCCGCCACCGTCCCTTTCGGCATCCGCAGCGAGCTCGCGCGCGAGAACGAGACGGATAGCGGTCGAGACGCGCGGGACGGAGCCGCGCGAAGTCAGTTGCGGTCCGAGCGGCCGAGTCGTCAGTCCCGCCCTCGGTTCTTTCGCGTTTTCGGTCAGTCTCCGTTCGGCGTTCGAACGGTGAGGTGTGTATAGCGCGTGTGCGCACGGTTACTGTGGCGTACTGCGAGGTTATAATGGACGCGCCCGGCGGAGCGCGGGAGCCCCGCTTCGGGTCGCCGTACGGTATGGGACTCCTCGGGGACGTCGGAGACATGTACGGCGCGGGCCGGCCGCCCAGCTCCCTCGGGGGTGGAGGACTCCGGCCAGGGATGCAGCCGTGCCCTGTGCCTCGGGCCGGTGTGAAGCGACCATCGGACCAGTGCTACGACGATAGGCCGTCCCAAAGTCTCGGCCTAGAACACTGCCCCATGCCCGACATAGCAGACGATGGTTATGCATCTCTTCAACCCAAAAAGTCTCCTCCGTCTAACGGCAAGAAGACAAAAGGACGTGTAAAGATCAAGATGGAATACATAGACAATAAACTACGGCGGTACACAACATTTTCCAAGCGGAAGACGGGCATCATGAAGAAGGTGGGTCGCAGACTGTTTTTGGCAATATTCCATACATCAACTGACTGGACTATGGGGCCATATTGTGCTGAGTGTCTACCCTATACAATAGTCTGTCTTTCAAAGTGAAGTGTGGCCGCTAAGTAAATTTAAAAACTTGTGCGATTTCAACAAAATTAAGTATTGCAATTAAACTTGCATAAGTTAACTTACAAAAAGCTTTTTCTATAAATTACAAGTCATTAGTTTATATGTTTTTTAATTCATCAACTCTAAATAAAATAAGATGGTCAAGTAATAATTAAAACCAAGCTTAAGAGGACAAGTGCGACTTAATTTTAGGTTTATTTGTGGAAGTACTTGTTATGAATAAATTCATACATATTGTAAATATTCATACACATAAAATAGTGTTTTAATATTTTGTTTTCTCTAATCTGATTGATATCTGATCCATATGTTCAATGTTGGAAGTTTATATTTAAAAACAGTTTGAAGTTTTATGTTGTTTTGTTGAAATTTTACAAGGATTATGAAAAGGGTACATTAAGTAAGTTGTTTAATTAGCAAGTGGCCCTTGCCTATATATTTAAGGTCAGAAAAATAAGTAAAGTGGTCCAGTTTCTTTTGTTGACTTTTGAGGTTATGCTTGTTCTACCAATTTGAGATGGAATATTGCTAAAACGGTTCAAAAATAATAGTTTTTCACTGTATAAAATAATTTTTCATCGAAAAAATGAAGATAACGTGTGTCGTTGACGAAAAATTTGTGTTTTTGTGAGCATTTGTGACAAAAGTTTTGACAGATGTCAGCTGATGTTATGATATTTTACTGTAAGTATTACAAAGGTGATGTTTTATAAATTGTATTTAGCTCAGTCAAGAGTAAATAATAATTAAGCGCATTTATTTTGGCCTTACAAACAGTTAGTAATTTTTAATGCTTTTAAATACATAGATGACATTTGTCAAAATTAGTAACACAAGTGCTCGATAGATGGCGTTGCTTATCGTACATCACAATGCCACTTACAATTTATTTTACAGAATATTTATGATAAGTAATTTTATGGGACTTATTATATTATCATATAACATCAATATTGATACAACATAAAATATTAGTAGGGAATTATGTGTGTAAGTCTATAAAATGTCTTAATAAGGACATTTTATAGACTTTCAAAACAATTTACTTCATTTATTTTTTAAAAATAAGTTTTAAGTTTTTATTGATATACGCATTTACTTCAACTTTATTCTGTCAATAATAAACAATACAGTTGACAGGATATAAATTTGATGAAATGTTTTATATAACAATAAAATACTAACGTATCTACAAATAGTACATTCTAAGGGTATTATTTTCAAGATTATCTTATTAAACAAACCTGCACCAAGTGTTAAAAAATATTTTAGCTGTTCCTAAAAGGGCTAAATTATATAAAATTCACAACTACACGCCAGCTCATCTTGCGTTTTTTTTTTAAATTTTTCTAATATTTACAAAATTTCAATTAGTAAAGATTCATATAAAAATAAACTACAGAGATAACATTATAAAGTATGATATTCACGTTTTAAATATGTATAAAGTGCCTTGACATAAAACGTAATATTCATTTAAACGACATTAAAGTAAGTGCAGGGCAGTGCGTAATTTGCGTAAATTATAAACGTACGATGATAAAACGTCTGGATTCCGTGCACGTTTTTTTAATTGCTACGTCTTATACAACTTGTGGTACATTGGTTTTATTGCTTTAAAATAAGTTTCGATTTTTGAAAATATAATTAATTATTCGGAAATTATTTACAAGATATCTAGTCTATACTTTTATAATCTGTAAACGTTACAAAATAATATTAGATTATTTTTAATTTACCTACGGATTAAATGTAACTTTAATATTACTGCGTTAAATAATATTGTTGTAATTCTGCTTCATTAACCAGAGACATTGTCAATCGCGCGTTGCAGTGTCTTTGGATTGGATACGCGCTTAGCAATGTCCATCAAATTCCGCCATTGAACCTCTGTCCAAGTTCAGACCCGACTTATTTGATAGTAATTGTAAACTCAATACAACTAAAGACCCGAACGCGTCGTTTTTAGATAAAAAAATGTCTTGTCGACTAGTAACCTCGCTCCAATAATTGTACGATACAGTGAAATACCTATTTGCGAGTTTGCGGTTATAAAATGAAAAATTGCCGTTATATTGTAAAGTAGCGAATTTTGGATCAAGGTTAGTCTTGTTAATTAAATGAGTCAAGAAAAACGTACAAAAGTGATTTCATATTTTATAGATGAAATGTATCGTTTAATTTTAATATTAACTACTATTGCATACTTGTGTTGGATACGCTTACTTATCACTACTTAATAGCTTAAAAGATAATAAGCTCGATCATAAGAAAATAGTCACTGGCGTTTGTCAATCCGAAAAGAGTTAATAAAACAAGGTCGTTATTTTACTATTTTAATTAAATGTGGCCGTCCGTTAGAGATTAAGGCATTAATAACAAAGGCAACTGGAATGGTTGAATAAAAATTGCAGTTATTTTCACGTAGGTGCTTTTTAGATTTGCTTAATTTTCCAACAAGCGGTAAGAATAAACTTTTCTACTCGAGAACTGGGTTTGGTGGTTTACTATTTATACATATATCTAATAATTTTATTGTATTTCTGATAGTAACGTCGGGGCTGTTATCCTTTTCACTTTTGACGATTATCAAGTCACGTTTCTTGAGTTCGTATTTAATTTTAAATAATAGTGATTTCGGTCACACTCATGAAATTGTCTATGGAAAACACTGGAAAGAATATTTTACTGGCTCTTTTGAGCCCTAGGTTGATCAAAAAACTAATTTAAATAGAAATGCTACTTCGTTTTCTAATAAATGATCAACAACATTTGTTGTTATTTCTTTTGAAAGGATTTTGTTTGAAAGAAAGATTAGAATGGAATTTAAGAAACAAATGACTTTTTTAATCTGTCGCACGACGCCTCTCAAAACACTTCTAATCTTTGGCAAGTAATAGATTAAATCTGTCAATTGTTTTTACAATCAATAAAATGTAATGTCGTACGGCAGTTGTTTAATGTCTTGTCTAATTTATTCATTGAACTTTTTCGCTGTTAAACATGGGAGGAGTTTAAAAATACTATTAACTATAATCGATATTAACACTCTCACTGAAAAGACTACCTAATCGGTCTCTTACTTTTCACATTATTGAATTCTTAGCGGACGGAGCCGCGGGTACAGCTAGTCTATATGTCACTTTACAATTTAATGAACTTGTTTATCATAATCATATGGTTAGATAAAGATGAATCAATTAATAATAATTTTTGAATGAATGAGCTTATTTTAATTAGTTGATAGCTAATCAGGGTTGCTTAGTGGCATACAGGATTTAGGAGGTCAGGCCGCGCACGTTGTACCAACCCTGTCTACTAGATGGCGCTTTTAGTCTATTAATAATTCTCTATAGGTAATCTGTCCAGATTCGTCAATCGTAAAATTATAAAGAGAAAATATTTGTTTGTGTTAAACTCTGGAACTCTTATTACACCGGGATCATAAAAAGAAAATTTGGTCAAGCATTGGTTTATTGCTTAAATTAAATAACTTTTATCTTATCCAACTTTCACATTTATTAGGGTAATGTTTTATTTATTTAAATATTGCTGTAAGTGCACACACTGCAATTTTGTCCGGATAAGACCCGGTTAACGGGTGCAGACACGGGTTAGCCGGCGTATTGCGGCACGCGATCTCCCTTGTCTCGCAGCGGGAATCGAACCCGGGCCTTGTCGCTTGTGCGCGGCGCTCCTTTACCCTCGTTACACACGATAGTTTTTTTGTTTTTTTATTACTCCAGATTATTGGGTGGATCGTAGTTTTTTTTCTTCGATCTGTTGATAAATTTTTCAATGTCACTGTTATGTTGTAGTATGCTACTGTTTTGATTTATCTTTGCTTTCAGTTATAAGAGAAGATTCTAAAATGCAATCACAATTCATAAAAATAAAGTGTAAAACAATTGTGTAAAAAACGTTTGGGATATCTCTGTCTACCGTACGAGAATCCGTTCAATAGCTTAAAGAAGAAATGCGGGACATAGTAACTAAAAAATAATAAAAACATAATATAAGTCAAATGTGAATAATTGCGACATAATTTCGACCAGTCTGCAAACTCTAGTTACAAATAATTTTTACGCTACGCACGGTCGATACTCTTTTAATTCTAAAATGCGAGACGTACTCAGGTTTTTATCTAAATTGTTTGCTATTGTTGCAGTTATCAGTTAGCAGTGAAATTAATTTTCACGTTAATTCAAGTTGGAAGCAATTTAAATTTTTAATACTAGCTAATTTCGTTGGTGCTTTCCATTCATATTATAATTTAACTTTGATCGTACATTCACGCAATCGCAGATGTAGTGTATGAAGCATGTATGAATGCAGAAGGAGATAGAAAAGAAAAAGAAGGCGTTAAGCATAATATATCCTAAGAAAGTTCCATCGAATAAAATGCACTTGGTGTATATATAACCTATATAAACAGCATCATAAATTCGGTCATGTCCAATACTCCGGAGTTTAATTACGCCGCCCCAGGGGCCGATGGTGCGACACGACCGTTTAACGTCGGCGAAGCATGTCGGCGGAGAGATGTCGGTGTATAGGCCGTATGCCGACAATGTCGTGTGATCGCCGACAGCGGACAATGCGCGGCTCGTTTTTATTAAAATGGCGCACAGTTACGCACACAAGAGGGTGTCACATAGGTACTCTTAGTGACGAAAATACAGAAAAAATACACTTGTATTTTATGTAGCTCGATATATACTTAAAGTAAACATGTGATCCAGATTTAATCCTCAATCTTTGACCTGGAGTTTAGTTGAATCAGTATCACGTAATATCAATTCACGTTTCTTCTAATTTCTAATACGTGAATTACGTATATTATGAATATATAAATTGAACCAAATTTTATATACCCTCTTAGATATTTTATCATGTATACATATACATAATGTATAAAGTATTAACCGTTAGAATAGATAATAGCCAGTCCTGAAGAAGCAATTTCTGGTAGGACTGCGATATAAATACAGTTCCAGGTGGGCCGCGGCCGGTGCAGGGGTCACGACATCTTTGTTGTTAACGATGGGCTCCGTACAAGGATATATAATAATACAAATCTAACAAACCTTAATATATTTATTGTAATATAATTTAGGGATTGTTGGAATAATAGGAATAATTGTAGGATTGTACAAAGTGTAAGTAAAGTATGTTTGATGAATATACGGCTATCAATGAGTCATAAGAAAGTTGAAACAACAGTTTTTTCTGTATTAAAAACTAAGGAAATTTCAAATAATAACTTATATTTCTAATGTTAAAATTCTTTTATTATCGCTCAGATTAGTATAGATCCATTAATACCATGGGATGATGTAGGACTAAAATGTATGGATGGAGTAATGGATGACAACAAAAACCTATCATTGACTTATTTCATATTTCATAAAGGACCTTATAATTACAATAAAAAAATATAACTGGTGAACGATTTGAAAATGCGACTACAATAATTAATACAATAAATAGGTTGGAAACAATCGAATGCGAAATGACCAGCTCATTGTCCGTAGCTTTCATTTTAAACCGCCACAGCCGAAGTCGGGGCGGAATAAATTATACAGTCCGATAAGTCGCGATACAGAGCCCG
The DNA here is from genome assembly GCA_000931545.1 of Papilio glaucus. Classification (NCBI taxonomy): domain Eukaryota; kingdom Metazoa; phylum Arthropoda; class Insecta; order Lepidoptera; family Papilionidae; genus Papilio; species Papilio glaucus. Next base: position 174,073 of record JWHW01039591.1, read on the forward strand.
GGAGGACATTTTAATAAATTTAAAATAACGATTATCGTTTGGCCGAGTCGTGATTTCGTTAGGACCGCGGCCCGGCTAGGAATAAGTCGTCACGAGCTATTACTAAATTAATTAGGACCAAGCTCGGATTTAGATTGCGATGAAGATTATTTTCCCACACGACCTATGGCTGGGTCCGAATTAAATCTATTGTCGAATGTCCACTCGGTAAGATCTAAGTGACTGTATAGCGCGGGGAAATTTTTGATTTGATTTACTTCTTTTCGTGGCGTACTATATCTTTTGTTTTATGTATTTTTGCGAGGAATTTGAGAGAAAACAGGATTTATTTCATTTAGTTTATGAAATATAAGTTAGTAAGTATAATACAATTGCATTGTTCACTTTGAATTAGTTTTGCATTATACGAACACAATAATCCATCTTACTATTATAACACATTTAAAATAATTAATTACAACTTTTAAGTATTCATAATTGTGATAACAAATGTGACATAGTAAAGAAGGACAATATGAGGAGTAGGTACCCATCACCAACGAGCATGTATGCGTAGATAATACGGATGTAGAGGTGAGAGATGTGTTCCGAGATCGCGCATCGCGAAAATCCGTGATCTCTGCCTACCCGTCTGGGTTACAGACGTGATTTGAGTGACGTGCATATTTATTTAAATGAACTTTAAGAAGTAGAAAATTATAGTTTTATATATATCATTATAATGCGTCCGATTATAACATTTTATAATCTGTGATTTTATTTATTCTGTGGAGTATTCAGGTTAAGTGGCTTTGTTTGTTGCGCTTTACAGAAAATAAGCGATAGTATGTTGCGCATAAACTAATTATGGAACAGAACGAAAATATACGACCCACATATAACTAAATACTGATTCATGAAGTCAGACGTTAACGTCAATAGTCTAATGGTTAAGGGGAACTGCGAGACATGCACAACATGGTCTTGGGTTCGAATGCGCCATTCGAATATTGTCGTGAACCATTTCCAACCAAGTTTAAGCTTGGTTGGAAATGATTAAAAATAAAATTGTTTCGATAATCTACTAAGATTTAATATATATGCCCGAGGAAGGTTAGCGACAAGCAGGCGGCCGGACAATGGACTACGGTCTTAATGTGGGAAAAGGACAGGGAGAATTCAAATAACACGTGGCTGTAAACTATTATTGTAAATGTTTTTTCCCAGTTATATAAATTAATATATTATCGAAGAACTTAGTAGCGTTTAGATTAATCTGTGGTACCGTGACGCTATCGAAGAATTCAGAAGGAATTCCTGTCACGATTTAAAAAAAAAATATTGGACAAGAATGATTATTACTTTAAATTAATATGATAATGTGTTGTGAAATAACTTATGATTTCATATTTCTTAAACATATGACATAGTAGGTATTGGTAATATTAATTGTAGCCGAAGAAGTTGCGAAAACAAACTATTCTTTGAATATAACTAGCTCTCTACATTTAATCTAGTTTATCGCGTATATATCATTTGTTTTTCACTAATAAATCATCTCGATTCTTTTTAACGGCCAGTTATTATATTGATTCTGTTTGTATAGACAGATATATTACGTATTGTCTTATACATCGTTTAAAAGACATTTCGTGTTGATTTTTAAAAGGCACTTCGCGAGGCCGTGCTAAATGATGCCGTCGTAATTGGAATCTGTCACAATGTTAATTTTATCATTTGTAGTAAGCAGCGATGTTAGTGTCGACGGGACAATAAAAACATTTTACGATATTTTTTTATTACAATTCTTTGGTATTCGAAAAGGGTCAAATGACTTACTTTAACTTATTAACAAGATAATAGCATGAAATTACTGATAATTTGGTTAGCAAATTAAAATGAAAGCTTTCCGAATTTTTGATAGCAGCTTTCAAAAGTTCCGCTATCGGTATTCCTTTAACAATAAAGTTTACACTTAATGCTACTGCGCTGAAATAGCAATTAAATATTATTGAGCAATTCTCCGACCGTTATACATTTTTTGTTTTTAAATGTTGAAAAATTGGAAGTTCATTTTTTATTTGTAAAAATTGTTTATTATAAAAATACTAATTACTTTATTCAGGCATACGTCACGGATCATCCCTCGAAGGAACATTTTCTGTAAGATTATAAGAAAAATAAACTGCCCCGTGGCAGTAGGGAATAAATCTTACAGTTGAAATATGCACTATTTTGTATAATTCCCTTCAAAGTATTTTTTTAAGGCCGTCGTCGTCCCAAGTAAGACGAGGGAAAGTGCCAAATATGGCTGCAAAAGTACTAGGGAATCATCGGGAGCAGAATATCAGTTTTAAATTATTGTTTAATTTCTACGACATCTGGCGGCGAATCTAGTAACCAAATAGTAGGATGGCCCAAATATATATGAAATGAACAAAGCAGACGAGACGCCGGACCTAGATTTTAATATTGTGAGAAACTTTTAGTTACCTCTTACAAATTATTTTAAGATTATATTGTTAGTTTACAAAACAATATTTCTTCTTTATTTTATAAATTATTGACTAAATTTATATTATTCAGTAAAAAGTTAGGAAGTAAAATGAAAAGTCATGTATGAACTATAAGTACATTTCAATTATTAATTGTAAATGCCTGCCCATCATATTTTCTATTTTTTTGTGGCAATGATTGGATTAAGGCTTAATTTGCGGTGTTCGTTAACACCAACTCCGATTCTTCTCGGTTACTAGGAGTTCACAACTACGTGAGAGTACACCGACTACGGCCAATGTAAATTGATCTAGCACCGCAGTGTTAAGTGCCATTTGATTGTTAGGAGTACTGCACAGCGGGTGGCAGAGGAGCTCAAGACTGATTGGACGGTAGGTGGGATGGGAGCGTCTAGCGTGTCGGACCGCCTCCTAATCACGTGAACGCCTCTCTGTTATGCGCGCCTAGTACTTCGGTGCCAATACCGAGTCAATCGTGCGATGCTTGGTGCTTGCCACCTAATAATAATAATAATAATTCTCTCCTTTTCCCCTTAACTCTCGGCCGTCTAGTCCCCCTTGCCGAGGGAATTCCGTCTGGTTGGGATTTATTTCATAAATTTACGTTCTATTAATTAATGGTAATATTTTAATTATGATGAAATTTCCACCATAAAGAAATAATAATAAAACATCCCCACTTTAATGTATGGAGGTGAGAGCTGGTTTTGGCAAGAAAAGCATGTAAATAGAGTTAATGCCGTTGAGATGCGACCCTTAAGAAGTATGTAAGGCGTGACGTTGAATAATAGGATTAAAAATAACATTATAACAGACAAATGTGGCTTAAAAGTGGATGTTGTGACTAGAATTGAGAAAGGTATGCTTTGGTGGGTCGGGCATGTTGAAAGGATGAATGAATGGAGAGTAACGGGTTACGGGCGTGAGAGTATATATTTTTTTTTATTTATCCCAAAAAACCCACCCACAAACCAGTTATACCATAAAATAATCTATACCATCAGTTTAAGTATAAACTAGCGAAACTGTTATCAAGACAGTCCTAAAACATATAAATTAAATTTCGATCGGACAATTCCAATATTGAATTATTAGCCCTTGCAAAAAGCATTTCTGCAATACAGACAGATGTCATTTCGGTCACTCTGATTGGGTAGGGACAGGTAGGGTCCAGATGACGGACGGACTGTCCCCCGCACGCACTGTCCTCACGTCGATACTAATCTCGTGAAATGCGAATTCATCGCCTGACACTAGTTCGTTAGAAGTCGGCAGATCTAAAGGCTCCGAAGATCACGACTAGAATGTTCTCTGGACTGGTTTTCGAGAAAACGCTCGTAAACATGCACGATTAATGCGTGCTTGCTTGCTCGTTCAACGATTGTTTTTTGGTAGTAGCCGACATTTTGACATTTGTACCAGGCGATCATAACACTTTGAAGGTTTCTACTAAGCCGTTGTTGGTTCGTTGAATAAACATTGATTGTTAAAAATATGGGAGTTGTTCAAAGATTTCAATGAAATACTTCTATGTAACGAGTTTTGAGATATGCAATAGATTTTTTCTCAAAATATTTCCAACTCACTAGCTTTTTGAAGTGTAAACTTCTTTAGCCGCGTTAGACGATATTTGGTAGAGGAAAATCTGGGTTCGCTTGAACATCATGCTCGCTCAACAAGCGTCGTCGCATCGTGAAAGAAAAAAGTACATTCCACTTAGAGTACCGATTTCATTGTCTTAAATACTAGGGTAACATGAAATAACCTAATTTATTTTAGGACGAATTCAAGTATATGACTGGTTTAAATCAACATTTTTTAACAAGTTCATAGAAATTTCTTGCGGATATAATGACCGCGTCAACGAGCAAACATACAAAGATTAATTTACATAATCATTATGCTTTCTTATTTTTATTTACATCATCATCATGATAGATGATTAATAACGCTTTTGTTTAAAAATGGTACAGCAAAATATAAAAATCAGTGGTTCTTCGTTTCTACTTCCGACTGTAGCAACGTAATTTGTTGGTCCCTTTAACGTCGTTGTAACCGGAATGTACTATATTAACATAATTTTATTAATTATCATAATTGAAATATTGGTTATTTAAAAATAGCAGATATTAAATTGTCGTATAATTTTTTTTATTTAATTATTGTTTACCGATAAGTGTTAAGTATAAGCGTGCGTTATCACAAAAAGTAATTCAATGTCGTTGAGTAACTGAGACACGATTCCGATGCTTTAATAATTGCTAATGAATTAATCGCCGGTGCCGTGTTATCTCTGGCAATAAAATAAGCTGTAGATACAGATAACGTTTTACCCGGCGTCGCCTGTGCACATTACGGCGAGTGTGGACCATAGCATTACACTTGCAGATTGATCTAGTTATAAACAATTAATGCACGCTCAGAACCCGGCCTGGACCCGGGGAATTGAGCGGTTATAAAGTTCCTAAATTAGGACTTTGGAAGAGGAGACTAAACTACGAGGAGACAAATTCTAATTGTATGTTTAGTAAATTCGCTAAATGTAGTTTTTCTTTCATTAAGATAGGTCAGTGAGGAGATGTTTCGGTAGCAGTTACCATCACCCCAGTAGTAAGTAGTAAAACATGTGTTTATGTGTAGTTTTTATTATGTTTTATCTTTTCTGTACGAAGATAAAGCGCCTGCAAATTACGTCACATAAATGTTCGCTCGTTCGCTGCCTTCTTCTATAAACTATCATGTTTCGGATGAAGTAAAAAAATTGCCAAATCTCTTCTCTTTGGAAGACTAGAAAAGAAGTCTTTGGATTTTAGGAAACCATGAACTAATTCGTCACCTTTGTCGCTTTATGTTTCCAAACGTCGTCAAGATAAATCTGAATACTTTATCTTGGCAATTAAACTCGATTACAATGTTTTCGAATAAAAATATTTACATATTTAAATGTTAATCGGGGAAATAGGGTCACGCGTTGTCATTATTCGACATAAGATGTTATCTGCGCAAGACGTCTGAAAGAAATGATGCGAGCGCGGCCCGCGGCCACCATAGCGATCGGCGATACTGGCGTTTCATCCAAATATCCGAACGCGACGAGTCAGCGGGATCCCATCCATAATGTATAGGCATCGCTGCGGTCATACATAATACATTAACGAGTAAGTTTTTATTAAATCGCGTCTCGGGAGCACCATGGCGCGTTCCGTTTTTTGGTCAATTAAAAAAATCGGCGAAACGTTCACATTTCGGTGGGAAAGCTTGCATTACGCCAACGTCGTCATGCAGTCCGACCGCGCGGTACTTTTTTGCGCCTCTAAAGGAATCCCTGTTTTGATGGGAAACTGGATTTCTGATGCAGTTTTGGCGTTTTACAGATGCTTTTCGGGACGACGGCGTTTTTGTGGAGAACCTTGATCAATAATTCAAGGTTGACAACTTCGAGTAATAATAAAGCTAAATCTCTTTGGCGCCCACTTATAATTGTGAACTTGTCAAAATACCATAGACTAAATTGACTTTTACGAGGCGCCGTGTCGAACGCGCCCATCCGCATCAGTCTCGTGGCCGTCGCCCACGCGTGCGGTTGTGCTGTGCTAGCTTACCGCAGTCACAACTTTGTCACGTGCGCGCCCACGAGACGCCTACCGACGCATAACATTGCGAAAAAACTGTATCTCTTAAGTCCCATGCCAACCTTGAAATTAAATGCCATCGTTAAATTACACGTGGGCTCTACTCAAATCATGATTTTGACATTTCGTAAGTATTTTATTATAATTGGACTGTTTAGTTATTTCATTTTAGTTTTAAAAACTATAATTGTGATAAGTATCAAAATATAATAAACAGGAAACTAAGAAAATTTTGAGATATCTGAACCCACTTGTCGCCATGCCCCCAGATATAAAGAGATACCGACTCAACTATCGAATGACAAAAATTATTAAATCCCCTAACATCAACATATCGTTCATAAATCATAGTTGAGTATACATTTTCAAAATACATAATGAATCATTTGATAATGGCCGAGTCGGGATTTTAATTAAGCGATTTGTCACGTAGCGTAACAATTTAGATCGGAGACCCAGGGCTCCGGTGTGGCTCGAAAACGATACATTATTATCCTTTTAGGGCGAAGGCGGCATCTCTGAGAGGCGCTTGGCTTCCGAACCTTTTATTGGACCACCTGTGTTCATCCGCTCCGACGTCTGAATCGTCCAGTAAATAAGTTTAGCGGGAATATTCCCCGTCTTAACTGCTATTTAGTGGCGTTGTTGTTAATTTGCATAGCGCAAAGACGGGTATTAGCATTTAACACGGCGTCTCATTCTCTTTCTCTTTCAATTCAAGGTGCATTCAATCGGCGTACGTCAGCGATCGGAATTCGCCTCGTCTTGGGATCGTTGCTATAGTTTCTGTGGCGATCGGATACATTAACATGTAATCGATTCTCGATTCCCCCGGCTACACGTTGTCGGACATTGATATAAAAATGTCCTCTAGGCTACACAATTCACGGAACTGGTTATAGACAGGCGTGGCGTGGCTACGAATCGCATGTGAAATGTATTGACAAGTGGTCTTCCTCGATTTGTATCGGCGTGATGGTATCGAGTGGCGGCGCTTCAGACGGCTCCTGCTACCCTCTGCCTGCATTGTGAAGATCGGAGATAACGCTTGTTTATTTAACGCTGAGATTTATTCATCCACGAGATGCCGTTAAGTAGTGTTTATTAAGTTTGCATTTATGATCGCTTCAACTTGTTGACTTTTTATTTCTTGTTCGAGTAACTGAATGAAATAAATTTGTTTGTTTATTGTTGCGTTGTCTTGGATAATGTTTACTAAATAAGTCCCACTACTCCTGCAAAATATTATAAGCTACCACATTATTTATTCGACATAGAGTAGTCAGTAATAGTCAACAAATTCACCTTTTGGCTCATATTAGGTAGCCTAATTAGATACTAAGTAGGAGTTATTACTCCGCAAAAGGTTAGTTCTAGCTATGAAGGTAGACAGTGTAACCATGAACTTCATAAATCAAAAGGCAACTCACTAAATGATATGGCGCGTGGACAACATTCGATAAATGGTAATAAGTAAGCGGGTAAACTAATGGAAATCGGTCGGTCGGTACGATAAATTAAGGCCAATGCTGGCCATTCATAAAGCCGCGCACTTCGTTTATGAATGAAACAAGCAATGTACTTATAACAGGATAAACACACCCATTGCAGATTGTAATATCTGTCCATATAAAATTTGCATGTCCGCAGATGCCTATTACCTTAGACTTAAATGGCGCGTCTATTCAAGCTCAGACTATTGTCCGATCCAAAAGATCGGTCTTTTGTCGCGTCACCTCTATTGTTTAATTAATCTGTCTTCTTCGTGGCCTTTGATTGCTTCCTTTGTTAGTCCAATAAGAAATACTTAAGGCATATAAATTGCTTTATATGAGTAGAACACTAAAGTGGTAGAGAAAGCAGTCATTTTTTTCGTTTTTATTGGATAAGGCGACAAACTAGGAAGCCGTTTACCAGCTCTCATTCACTCACGACCTTCGTTGATATTTTTTTTAAGGAAGAAGGTTGGAAACGAGCAAGCGGCGCACCTAATGTTAAGTAAGCACTACCCATAGACATCCGCAACAAGCAAATGAGTTGCAGATGCGTATTATAAATAATAATTTTACCTTCCTTTAATAGACCGAGGACAGACGGGAAAAAGGATATTTTCTTCTCCTATTATACCCTCGCTCGTACAATCCTCTTCCCCTTTCTATCTTATCCTTTGTAGGAAACGATGGGAAGGGGAATAGGACTGATACCGGGCTTCCGGCACCTAACTCATCAGACGAAACGCAGAAGTATAAAATGCTCCTATTTCACTCCCGTCTTCTGTGTGGTCGTGGTTTTTCACCGTTGGAGGCTCTGCCAATGTTAATTAAGGTGTTAGAGCTTTCGATTTTTAAATCAAATATTAAAAGAATATCTTTTGAATGAAAAAAACAGTGAAACCTTACATGGATCATCCAATAATGAAAACATTTGTGATTGTATTTCATTAATTTGAAATGATAAAATTAATTAATCGCATTAAATCTGATTTTGGTGAAAAATCTCAATTTGTTGTTTCCGTTTTATGAAATAAAATCAATTTTATATAAAAGCTCTTCAGATTAAGTTAATCTGATTTGTTTTATATTGGATTGAACTTCGTCGATTTCTGTAATCCTGTGATAGACTCGGCGCTTACATACATACTTACGTACATTTTGATTTATGTTGAACTTATTTTTTATACAAAGTACCATTGTTAAACTCTATACGGACATGATGCAATTTTAATTTTTAATACGATTTATTGAAATGTTGACGCAGTGTCCGCTTATGCAAGCGATGTATCGAATACAGATGCTTTACTGCGTCATTGTTCGTAATAAAACGCGGTTCACATGCGTTCGGAAATCTCCCATATAAATTAACATATTGTACCGCTATTCAAGAAAAGATACTTCACGTTCGTAACGAATCATTACCCCCTTTTTTTTCAGTATAATCAAGTTTCCGAACGCATCTGACGAGCTCCCAAAACAAACATGGCGTGAATTTGACAGCGTTCATTTTGCCGCCGTATTACATTATCGACCTTACGGCATGCGCGGAATATTTATATTAGTTTGTTTATAACGCGTTAAGTCAATTTCGGTCGCTCGATTGTCGTTTTTTTGTTTTTGTGTTGTTTAAATCGCGATTAAGTGCCGGGCTCCCTCTGATCGGTGCGGCGAAGATAATGTAGCCGAGTACGCGCTTTCCCTTTTCCATCATTACCGCTCCGGCGAGGGATTGGCAACCCTTACGTAGATATATATCAGATTTTTGATAATTTAATCGTTCATTTTTTTACTTATTATGTATTTTGACGTATCTGGAGCGGTGAACGTTATCGCGAGCGGTTTACTCTCGAAATTAAAACGATGCGAAATCTTTATTTTTAATGACCCGCTTTACCGTAACTGTTCGACGGCTTAATTAACTTAATTTAAACTTTAACAAAAAAAAAACTGTTTTATTTAAAAAAAAATCATAGAACCTTATGTTTATATTTTATAGAGAACGTCTGTGAAATAAAACAATGTCCAGTAAATTAAATGAGGAACTAAGTAGTGCTCCCAAGAATGACTACACTGACTCTTGAAGAAGGGATACAGAATCATGTAAATATTTTATTCTCAAACTGAAAAAAAAAATCTTAGCTATTCATTGAGAGCATTACAACCTAATATATATCCGCAAGTTACTAATAAATACATAGATTTGTTTTAAAAAATATTTTTGATGAAATAAACAGTCGAAATGCAGCGAAACGAAACCAGATGCGTTCAAGGGGTCATCGCAATGCAACCCATTTGTACGGCATTGAGTAAAAGTCGACGATTGTGAGAGAATTGTGTATTTTTTGCAAAATCCCGTCCTCAGCGAAGTGGACTGGTCGACCTTTATGCAAATGGCATAAGAGCATCCTCGCCTTACGGGCACTGACGTATAATGTCGACAGAAACAAATAAAGCCACGTGGCGCGCCGGAGACGGCCCGTTTAGACCTTTTACGATTAATCCAGTGTCGAGTCGAGAGCTGCCAACAAATATGGCAACCTGATGTTTCATAACCTGTTTTTGGGGTTTCCTCGGATCCTGGTCAGATGTTTGTGAAACTACACGTGCTCCGATGTTATTTATCGATTAGGTTATATATTTGTACATACGTTAATAATCATCACGCTCGTAACCCAGAGGGATAGGCAGAGATTACGGATATCTATTACGCTTAATCTTAATAGCGTCTTTCTTGGTACGTCACCAGTCTGTTCGCTATAAGTTTGGCCTATGACTACATCTACCAACACTGCCACTCACTTTTGCAACATAAATTTGAAAAGTATACTCTTCCACATTCTGAATTGTTGGGTGAAAAATAGTGTTCGGAGAGAAAAGGGTGGCTTAAAAGAGACGCTGTGACTAAAATCGTGTTTAGGTTAGGTTTTTCATCGCCTTTTATATGCAAATATAAGCCCAATGCAAACGTAACGGGATTTTGCACATACGGGACGGGACGGGAAGTTTTGGTAATATCGTTTCTTAGAAAATGTATAGGAAGGGTCGTACGTCACGGAGCCACGAATGGGACCGGGACGTGGCACTCACGGGACGGGAAAAACATCGTCGGCGACGAGAGCTGCCTTAGCTAAACATAGGTTGTACCATTGAATGCAAGTTCCTTGTTTTAATTTTAATATGTTAAAATTATAGTATACAACACTAGGACGTTAGTTCCGAGTCACTGTCGCTGTTTTACAATGTTTACTAAACCACGTCCCGTCCCAATCTTGTACGGGTAAAATCCTGTTACGTACGTACGGCTTTAATAAACTATAAATTTATTATTATTCAGTTAATATATAATCTGTATATAGATTTTTTATATTTTTTTTACCAGGAAGATGTTGGTAATTAATGGCCGAATTCCACATACAGTAGTCGTTTAACTCGTTTTACCATATGTTTACGCGCCTTTGCATATTTCCTAACATTTTTCTATGTTCGCACAATGCCGCTGTGAGCAGGAAACGTCCCTTGCCGCTACAATGTCATCTGTCTGTCATTATGTCTGTAAATAGATATAATAAACTTCTATCCACATCATTTTCATATATAGAAACGTTCAACTTAGAATAAAATAAATTATTTTAATTATACCTGATTTAGTTATACAATACAAACTAGTAGGCTTGAATGTATGTAAAAACTATGTATTTAAATATGTGTATATAAGGACTGCGGACAGAAGTGAAAACTCAAAACTGGTGGGAAGATGCGAAAATAGTTTAAAAATAAATAAATAATCAATAAAAATAAACTCTTCCATCTTAACAATAAAACTCAAAAATGAATGAATAAAAGTTCGTAAAAACTGTTTCAAATTTAAATAAGCATACTGAGCATGTTGTTGAAGTGAACCTATAAGATTTTCCTCTACCAAATATCGTCTAACGCGGGTAATGAAGTTTTCACTTTAAAAACCAAATGTTCATGTCGTCCTGGCTATGATAATTTATTTTAAAAGGCCATCGTAATATTATAAAAGTTGATTAACTTAGAAAGCATAGTAAAGCAATAGTTAAGCATAGCTAACAAATAAACCATCAAGTAAACTGTACAATACAAACAATAAGTTCTTCCTGAGATGCATCATTAAAGTTAGTTAACCTGACTGCATTGTTAGCCGGGTGCTCTTGCATGCCTCATTATCATGGGAACGGTCGTCTATAGACTAAGGGACCGTAATAGTAGGCGGAGTGAAAGTGCAAGCCACTTCTGATACCAGAGATGTATAAAGCTTTGTGATAATGTGATCGTACAATCATAGTTAATTTTTTGTCTGTCTCTTTCGAATTTTAATTTTGACTGGGCTCTGAACCATTCAAGTCTTGGACCCACCTTTTGGTTGTCTTAGAAAAATGGATAGTTGTAGCCACAAACTAAAATATCTTAACAAAACTGCCATCCAGTCGTCAGTCGGCAAACGTTCAGCCGTTCGGTTGGTTGAGTCCTACATTTTGGGTCCACTCAATATTCGCTCACGACCCACTGGTGGGCTGCGATCCATAGTTTGTTAATTTCTGATTTATATTGTTTTATGGTGTAGGGACTCGGTTTACTAACGTTCTGTCAAGACAAATCAACACCGATTCAGAACCATCTCTTCCAATACCTTACTACAGATCTTTTATTTTAATTCATATTTTTTTAATGGACTTTGTGGAGGTTTCATTGTCGCCAGCATAAATTGTATTTACTGTTTTCTTGTATCCGGAAAGAATTCAACGGGACGATCGATCAAAGTCTCTTTAGCATAGTCGCTGAAGTTTATAAATTGTAAGAACGATTATCTAGCCCGGACCTTGGTTCCAGCTTCAATTTTCCTTTCACAGCTTCTCGATAATAATGACCGTTATCAAGTCCTTACTAATGTGTGGTCGGTAATTGTACGGGGCTCGCTCGTTATTTAAACGCAGCTTAATGAATTTTATGTTGCGCCCGGCTTAGCGTTTTATCAATTCCGTCATCTGTTACTAACGTTCACTCAAACAATTTGAGACTCTGATATTATCTCGATTTTATTGCACATGCTTATGGTGTTATTCTGGGTCAAGTTGATTTACAAATACTTTCTCCCTTGGTTTTGTTTGAGTTTGCCTTGTCCCTTTAAATTAACGATTGTGATTCGGCGTTTCGGTGTTTCGGATCTTGTTAAAATATGTATGTGTCGATAACTACATTTGGATCTATATATCAGTACGTAGTCAGGGAATCCTTAGTTTAATTTCCGAGTCAAACCATCAAACCTTTCCTCTATTGTAATAAACCATATAAACATATGTCACCTAATAATAACAGGTATAATACCTGCCAGGCATAAGCCCCTTAGGTGACAGTAACAAGCGGTTTGTGCCTCATTTGCGATAAATTAGAATAATAGAATTCTTGTATTTTTAATTCAGACTTATTACGAAGATATTATTTGTTGTATTGAAGTTTTAAAATGCAGTTCTTAATGATTATTCTTTGATTCCATGCATTTTATATCTTATTTTGACGATTAAATACGGAAGGGGAATTTAATCCGGTAGCGGCGAAAACGTCGACCAATTAAATTAAAAAGTAATAAACACCGATTGAGGCTCCGAGATGCAGAAACATCGGAGAGAATCTGCGCAAATTCGTAATATCGCATTATTATTGGCCGGTGATTGCGAATTTGGGCGTTTTTTGATTTCGCGTTTCCGCGAAACGAATGTGCGCCGAGGCCCGTCGCCGTCCACTCCGTCGGGCTGATTTTAACCAGACCGGCTTGCAATTAAAGACTGTTTGCCGGACATTAATTTTTGGCAATAAAAGGGGGGCACGCGTGATATGCTCGGTACGCATGCGCCTCGGATGCACCGTGGGAAATGCGGCCGCTTTGTGGCCCATTGTGACCGCAATTAGCTCGGTTTTTTTATTGTTAATTTCGCAACTCGCACTCGACGGAGAAATGTCGCATCACTTAATGCGTTGGCCCAAATGTTTGCTGTTAATTTGTGACTTACGCACCACAACTCATTTTACTTGGACGGTTACGTTTTTTCCCGGCGCGAGCGTTTCTCGGCCGCATCGCGGGGACAAATTATTATACAACAATTCGCCATCATCAAATGTTTATTTTTTTGCGAATCATAAGCGGTCGTTCACGTGTGAACAGCTTGAGTGGCATTTTGCATCGTCAGCGGTCGGCTCGAATTTCTTTTCGTCTTGCTTATTTTCTTTATGAGCGATTATTTCGACGTCGCCGATGTGATGATTTCGCTTGAAATTTATCAGTTTGGAGTAATCTGTCAGTGGTAACATTAGCTTTTTTGTATTTCTTAGATGCCGGATGTTTGATTAAATTCCTGTCGGTTTGAAATAAAACAACAATTTATTATTAATTAACAATTGTTTGTACCACATTTCACTCTTTTAAACAAAATTGTTCAATGTTCTTGACTTCAATTGAGAGTCACGTTAGGTTATGTTTGTTCATATATGTAGTTAAATTGCACGTTTAGTTCATAAGAGTAAAGTAACATTTTTTTTAAATCGTATTCGCGAGTAGGTATTCGATGACTTTTTAACGAACAATCATTACTTCGATTTAGAGTCCTTCAACAAGAGAGCCTGGACCTTTTAACAGGCTGGCAACGCATCTGCAGTTTCCCTGGTGACTTTTACTGCAGAAGGTGGCAAACGAGCTTGTTCACCTGATATAAAGTGACCCAAGACGTCTGTATCTATGGTGGATGTTCATGGGCGTCGAAAATCACTTTAGTTAGCCCGCTACGTGTTTGTCTCCTTACCTTATAAAAGATGTAATATTTACAAAGTCCAATTTTTCAAATTTGTGTACGATTACATGTCTACCGCCTGATACATCTGGAATTTAAAAAAACCGGCCAAGTGCAAGACGGACTCGCGCACGAAGGTTTCCGTACATAGTAAATGGTAAAAACGGCAAAAAATCACGTTTGGTATATGGGAGCCACCTTTAATATTAATTTTTTTTTAAGTATTTGTTGTTATAACGGCAACATAAATACATAATTTTTAAACATTTCAACTGACTAACTATCACGGTTCATGAGATACAGCCTGGTGACAGAGGGACGGACAGCGGAGAATTAGTAATAAGGTCCCGTTTTAGCCTTTGGGTACGGAATCCTAAAAATATCAGGAAATATTTTACTATTTTGTATAGGAATATTTTAGTATTTTACTATTTTATGCCTCTCAGATTAGGATTCGCTCAGAATTTCTATTATTTTTTATTATCACGTCATGGTTCTATTAAATTAGTTTGAACTAACAGGTCGTACGTGTATATTAGCTATTCGAGTCGGTCTGCAGGCTTAATGCTCGTACCGATGGTTATCAGTTTTACTGAGCTATTAGTCACCGTGCTGTCGGGTTTAGTTTACCACTAATATGGAATATATTAACGTCGTTTATACGTCATCTGTTTAGTAAACATCTAGATGTATGTAAGGAACTTATAACACGGAAGTCAAACATTTGTGATTCCTCTATTAGAGAATCGATCATAGGACCCGTCGTGTTTCAGTAAGGTACTCTAACCACTTGGCTACAAGGTCGAAAAAGAGGTGTTAACGCAAATAAAAAAACGTGTATTGAAATAAATAAATAAATGTATCTGTAATTTATGATTTATTTTTAATATTCGACGTTTAATTGCCAGTTATCTTTAAAATATTGCCGAACGTTTTCACATATAAAAAAAAGAAATAAAGAACGTAGTAGTCTTGTTCGATTTCATATCGTTAATTTTCGAGGCGCCCAAGGGAAACTGGTTGTGTGAGTCATCGCGGGCTTTAACCAACATTTGTCATATCGGCCAACGTTTGATCCATTGTTGGGCAGACTTCAATAAAGCGTGTTGTACCGCTACCGTTTGTAACATTCAATTTTATCGGCGATCAATTTTTCATTATAAGCTTAAACGATTGTTACATTTAGTATATTTGTTTTGTTTTCGATTAAGTAGATGATAGTGGTATTGTTGTAACATTGAACGGGACAAGTGGGATTGACCTATGGAGAGTTATAAGCCATAGTATGTTGCTGCAACTCAGTGATACAAATCGTCCTGTTTAAGTATACTTAGTATATCTACTTTATCATTCTTTTTCTTAGTATCATTTACTTACCACCCCAATACTGATATATACATTTTTTCACCTCAAAGCGAATCAGTTCGAGCAGAAAGTTATTGATTTTAACCAAAATTGGTAAATTACTATTGTTATTGTCTTATTTTTAGTGTTTTTATTTTATTTTTGTTGTTTTTTATTTATAGTGTTTAGTTGGTTTAATTATTGTTTTTTTTTTCTTTGGTTTTAATTGAGGGAAAATTTTGTTTAATATAAAAATAAAAAAAAAATAACTGCACCTTTAAGAGTATAGGAGATGGTAAAATTATTTATGTATGTGATAGTGATTATGCTGATGGGGTGTTTAAAAAAATACTTAAAACATATATTATGGCTATAAACGCCCTTGAGGTTGTCTCAATAAACTCAGCTCTTTATTTGGTCTTATGTGTTTCAGATCAGTGATAAAAAAGCGATTATTTTTATTTATTTTATTAACGAGGGGTTGAACATGTAATGATCATACAACCCTCATAAAAATTTTACAAAATTAGTTTATCTTCTAGATAATGCTATCTTTACAATTATCTATTTTATTCTTGATTGTTCCGATAGAAGAAAGGAGGGACTTTGTATAGGATGTTGAGATATGTGTGAACCGTGCAAAATGGAAATCCGCAATTTTGCCTTTGAATCACGAACGATTTTATTTCTTAAAAAAATCTAGCGGGAAAAGCGTGTCGCGTGTGCATTTTTGTTATTTGGATGAAATTAACAGTAAAAAAAAAAAACTAAAAAAGAAACTAGCTGTATTTTTGATATACATAAACTTAGGGTGTCAATTGAACTTCTATAATCTGTGCCTAATACCAGGCCATTGTAGTTGTGATGCAGTCCAATACCAACCTACAGTAAATGTTTGTTTTAAGAACAGATCACTTCAAGTATCTATTAGGGTAAAGCGACACTGAGAGATTAATTTTGTTATTATTAATTAACTGCTATAAATAGCACAAATAGCAACTACTTTCCGTTTTCAATTGTGTCGGCATTGCGTATTTTCATTCGGCACACACGTAATTTCTCGGTCAGCCGCTTACTCGAGCCACATGGGATTTATTTAAGCAACACTCTTACAAATAATTGAAGCTTTATATTGACACTTCCAGATTGTACTCACAATCTTAACACATCTCGTCCTGGTTTTTAACGGGTGGCCTAACAAGTTGCACCCGATACAACAATCTCTCTTGACTTAACTGGATCACTGTCTTTTTTCGCAATCTTTTTTTTTAAATCGATAAGTGACGGCGAATCGATTTCGAGAATTTTTGATGTAATTGATTAGTTGGTTTGTTAATAGGTATTTCCAAGTGTACACAGTAGGACATTATAACGGGTTAATTTGTTGAGCTTAACTTTGATATGTCGATGAGCGTGATTTAAACGAGTGGTATTAACAACGCAACCACCGAATTACTTACCCACTTTTGTGTCACTAAGCTGCGATACGAGCGATATGTTGCCTTAGTGACAGGTGACAAGTTATATGCTTACTGGTCATAACGCGGTGTGAGTTAGTTGCTTAAAATATAAATCCTACTTAGAAATACATTTGCAGTCGTCGCATTGGGACTTTAGATATCAGGAATAATTGCTTATAATCCCATCTTCCTAGTAATTCATTAATTACACAGTTAACTCGGTATATAGTATTAAAACGATTAGTGTAAATAGACGTGAATAAAAAAAAATAAAATTGATGAAACTTATTATAATTTGAGATAAAAACAATTTTTTCACAAATCCACAATATTCATGCAAACATCAAAGATGTTAAAAATAAAATAAAATCTCTGTTTGAAAAAATAAATAAAGGAATGTTGTTGGCTGTACGTTCGTCAACAAATGCAAGATTCAGTTTTATGTCCCAATCATTATTGTAAATCGTTTTCGAAAATTAAACACAAGATTGGTCTTTTCCGGTTGCAGAATGAAACAAACAAAATTAGTGCAGCATCTATTGCTAAAATATTAAAACTTTAGATGTTTAAACCCCCCTCCCCCCGCTTATGTTGTTATTACGGTCTCGTTAAGGTAAATAAGAATCGTCGAAAACATCTCATGTCTGAAAACGGGCGAGTAATTCATATAATTGCACTGTTATGTCACCGGATGACTCGTCAGTAGTTTGAGTGCGGGAAGAGGGGCGCAAGGGGAGGGGATGGAACTTGGAGACAGAGCGCCAGCGGGCTTTTATTGACTTTTAAATGCCATTGTAAATAAACGAGATAATTGCAGTAATATAACAAAAATAATATGTTTTAATGATGCTGATAAAAACGTACAGTGAATGCTACCGAAATCATGTTATAAACAAATGTGACTTTTTTAAAATCTTATTTCTTAATGGTTCCTCTAAATCTGCTCGTGTTG
>JWHW01039591.1:192663-219495 GCA_000931545.1 Papilio glaucus
TGACTTTTTTAAATCTTATTTCTTAATGGTTCTTCTAAATCTGCTCGTGTTGTGTCTGTTGATTATTCCGAAGAAACTTACTGCATAGGAAAATGATTTGAAATAATATAACTATACATACATATATAGATTATGCGGCTGACGTTGTACTAAATAACATTAAATGTCCACGACATTTCTAGGGCAGTAAGTATTCCTGCTAAAAACGACATCTGTGAGGTTTTGGTACTTGTTCAAAACTGTCAAACAATAAAAAGTTAGAAATATTTAGTGCAGCTAGTGAAGGAGACGGCATAATAAATCTAATCTAAACTAGTAATTATATTATTTACTGTCATATTATTTTGATATCGGTTCTCTAAAATAGTGCCGCATGAAAATTGACATGTTATTCATGGTCGGTGAGATGTAATGGATGAAAAGTTAGCTTAGATAAAAAAAGTTTTAGAACCTCTTCGGTGGTCAATTGTTTCTGTACTGAACATTACGCAGCACTCGATCCGAATTAACACGTTCTTGAAGCTTCTTAACCTGATGAGCATTTCCGATTGCCGTTCCAAATTAAAATGACGTAACTGACGCCTCCGCGGCTTTCCGAAAGTGAATTACTATCCCGATCGATACGGTTGTCGTTTCGTTCGCCAGGTGTCGACACATCCGCGCAACTCATCCATAACGACCTTTAACTATATTATTAATGTACTCGTTACCGCCGCAGTTAATGACTTAATGTATGCCTTTTCGAGATATTCATGCCACAGTATATTAAAGATGCCCCCAGTAGGTCCATTTGCCGAAAATTTAATCAACTGAAATGTATTCGGTTTTTGAAGAGCCTTATATCACCGTCAGGACTTATTTCACCGAAGTGTCGTTAATCATATTAACAACAAAGCTCATTAAGGGTGCATTTGTAATCATCGGTTTCGACACCGTTGTACTAGTTAATTGCGTTGACATTGTGAAACTTGTGCCTGATATGAATAAAGAATATTTTGCAATGACCCAGATGAGCTGAAGTCGTCGAGGGAAGCACAGTTGCTAATTAGCGCCTTATCATCAATCATCTTATTGATCGGCGAAACGAGCTAGGAGGGTGTGATGTGGTCGATGCAAGTGAAATGCAACCTTGCGATAAAGGTTCTTAAGTAACAAATCAATAAGCCGAAAAACAATTAACAGGAACAGAATGGCATACGACAAACACTGGATTATACAGGAGTTTTTGTACACATTATTTTGTATTACATTTGTAAGACCTCAAGCGAGCATCACGTTTTACGAGATCTTCATTTAGCCTATGAACTGTAAGTTAATTTATAATGAACATTTAGTCTGCTTCTTTATATCTCTTCAATTAACAGTTAAAAACATTACAAATAATTTATTTATAATTTGGTTTTGGTTTGCTTTTCCTTTTGAAATATTATCCTTTGTAATTATTAATTATAACTTTTTAGTTTTGATTACAACATATCCTTTAGATAAGTTTTTTCTATTTCGTTATTTCTTAACGTTATGCTGTAACTCGTTGCTATTTAGAATCGCAGCTGCTGTTTAATTTAAAATAAAGACTAAAGTTAAAATTATTCAAAAATAGGTGCACATACCTTTTGCGTAGTATATAAGATTGTATGCACAAATAAATATTTAAAGTTTACATAAAAGGTATCAATTTATTGTTTATTAACCGCAGTATTGAGTACGCAGTCCGAATAAAACCTTTTTAAATCTATGAATGAACGCAATCTACGTTACATGATTTATAGACTTCGTACGCAATAGAAAAAAACAATTTAAACATAATTGACAATCGCTCCTTAACATCGATTGGTTTTTTTCTATGTTGCGATTCTTGTTTGTGTATGATTGATTGATCGGTCGACATTTGGAGCGTCGTGTACCCTTACAAGATTAAGGTTGTCGTGGGTTCGTTCGTTACTACTATCGGAACAATCTGCCGTACCCTTTCTGTTAATATTATCTGTTGTATTGAACTGGAGTAATAAGATTTCATTGATAAATCTTACAAATTGTAATAACTTAATTGTTACGTTACAATTATTAAAATAAGCCAATACAGATCGATTCTAACGATCTCATGGAAGGCCTTACCTACCATGAGATGAATAGATTTGATCGAAGTGACGATAGAATCGCGTAGGTTGCAGGCAAGATATTCATGCGAAGATAATTAGGATAACCTTTTCCACTACAATAAGGACATAGATATTATAATTACAACACTTGCAAAATATTGCATTTGCGTTAAGCAACCTTGGAGCGGTAGCCCAGTGGTTTAGACCCCGACTTACGTACTGTCGCGGGTTTGAATCCAGACCGACGCTTTACTTTGTGTAATTTATTTCATCACATATGGTCCAAAAACGGCGAAGGAAAACATCGTGAGGAAACCGGCGTGTCTTAGAACCACCAAATTCGAAGACATGTGACATCCACCAACCCGGACTGGGCCAGCGTAGTGGATTACGGCCCTTTCCCTCTCTCGGAGAGGAGGCTTGCGTCCTCCTGCATTGGGGACACATACTAAAAAGGCTGATTTATTGTTATTCTTATAACCTTGGAATATATCCTATAAACACTACCCGTGATAGAATACATGTATATGAAATAACAAGTGATAGTATGTTCATACCGATCACCAGGACATCGAGTTATCACAGTCCACTGGTAACTTGTTATGTAACTTAGCAAATTTATACAACGGATCCGCGTAATGTCACTTTTAAAGCTACGAAAAAGGCTTTCACACCTACGTACGTATTGTCTACGCGGTAAGGTTTACAATCTGTTTAACAACAATTTGTATGTCAAACAGCGGGAAGGACGCGCCGCAAATTCGACAATTGCCCGTGTCCATCGTCCACCGATGAGCTTGTCGCCGAATCGTCCGTATTTTTATAAAGTTTAAGTTGACTTTTCTATGTTTAACGAATACATGTAAATTGGTTTAAATTGTGTAGGTGGCGCTTGTGGGTGTGATAATGCGCAGGGCACACACAAAAAGTACCCGTGAGAGTGATATCGCTCCCAAAGAGTTCAGTTTGCTTACGAATTAAGGGGCGTGGGAGAGGTGAAAGGTTGCAAGGGCGCTTTGTAGACCAAAAGTAATTTCCTGTATTACTTTCTTTCCACACTCCTGTTTTTTAAATGTTTTGTTTATTCTCCATCGGCAGCTTCAAAGCTTAGAGCTCGTTCCGTATCGTGTTATCTTGGTCGTTTATTAAACGTTTCACCTTTGACGAAAAATATGATTAGATCTCAAATGTGAGGAAAAAAAACGACATTACGGTCTAAATGTAGACAAGTCTGAGCTATATGCTAATTATTAACTGAAACCTGTTTATTTGGGTCAAATCGACGCCCGCAAAATCTTGGAATTTAACGTTACATCATTGATCTATCATTGCCTATTGTAATATGGAATTATCCGAATACAAATATTTTGTTATTTTAACGTATCTTGTAAAAACGAGCACACTGCTTGAATATCTTTTGTACACGCACGGTTTTTCTGAATAACCTTACAACTCGTAGTGTATGTGATAGGCTCAGTAATTATAAATTTCGACAATCAAGTCATAAGCAATTCCTTAAATATTCTAGTTTTATTTATGTATGCGTAAGAAAGGTCTGAGTTTGTATTCTTCGGACTTTCATCCTTTAAATCCAACGGCGAATTTCAAACTTCACATGAACTGTTGGGCTTGTATCATTTACAGTAGTCATGTATTAAACAATATTTGTTTAATTTCCAGGCATACGAGCTGTCGACGCTGACGGGCACGCAAGTGATGCTACTGGTAGCGTCGGAGACGGGCCACGTGTACACTTTCGCGACGCGCAAGTTGCAGCCGATGATCACGTCCGACTCGGGCAAGCGGCTCATCCAGACCTGCCTCAACTCGCCCGACCCACCCACAACCAGCGAGCAGCGCATGGCCGCCACCGGCTTTGAGGAGACCGAGCTCACCTACAACGTGGTAGACGAGGACATGAAGGTGAGGCAACTGGCGTACGGCTCCGCGCAATACCCCATAGAGCACCACCCCGGCCTCGCGCCGTCTCCGCTACAGCAGTACCATCAGCACGCGCCCTGTCCATCGCCGCTCCCGCTCGGCTCGCTGGGACAACCCTACTCCCACCCGCATCTATCTCACCCTCACATGTCCCATCATCCGCAGCGGTAGTTCCCGAATGCATTACGGCTGTCTCCAGTGGCGACGCTACCGGGGACTCCGCGGTCACGTTCACGTAGACTTGTAAATTAAACAGATAAGAGATGATATACATAAATGCAAGCAATAAAGTATTTTGTTAACTATATATTTGTAAATAGCAGACGGATAGAATGTAATTACTTAATTGATGTCTTTGTCGGTACGTCGAGCATTTGAGTTGGGTCCATTATGAACTGGTTTAGGTGATTTTTCTTAATTAAATTATCGAGGCAAATACACCGTTCATTTGACGATAATACATATCTGGGTCTCATTCTTTTATTCGTGTTTCGAGGATTGCGATGCATTTTTTTCCCAGTAATCACGCGGAAAAAACTACCGCGGCTAAAGTAGGAGTAGATGTCCAGCCGATTTATTTCATCATTGTGTCTACGGCGTAACTGTAAGGGTTCGTTAGGTTTTGTGTCTTAGCGTCATGAATGTGGACAGGAATTTAATCGTGCTATTTTTGTAAGACTTTACTTTCGTATTTTGATTTTTATAAAGCTACAAAAGATGATAACAATATTCAAATTGTGTTTTATAATGAAGACAGCAAACCGGTCGCCGGTCTTAGAGTGATTCGGAAGTGGGAGCGGCCTTGTGCACCGTTGTTACGTTTTGATGAATGAATCTGCCATTCATTCCGTTGGGTAATAGCTACGGATGTATAAGTTCTTTATTAATATATGTTTAATGAAATTGTGGTAAGATAAAGGTTCGTTCCCACTGATAACATAAAATGTTTACGTACTAGAATTTAAATAGCTTTTTTTTCTGTATACGGCAGCTATTTTTTTTTACTAATACAGCTTTTGTTAGTTAAATTTTGATAGAAGGTGTTTGCGAGCGTTTCGCTTCACGCCGGACTTTAATATCCTTTTATTATATTGTAGTAAAATGTCAGAATATAAATATGTTAATATTAGGAAATAATTGATTACTATAACATGGATAAAATAGAAGTAGTTTTTATTTTATAAATATTCTCTAAACATTGCACTTATTTGAGGTACTTTTTTGTATTTATCAGTACGTATATAAATAAATAAGAAATTAAACTCGTATTGGTCGGCCGTTCGTGGCGCCTTTAATAATGCAAAGAGAGAAAAACTCGCTTACGAAGTAGCAGGTGCTTGACTAGAGACAGTTTCCAATTACCAAGGGAGCGCCGGCGACCCGGCCTAGCCGCCTCGCTCAGTGATCCGGATTATCAACCGACTTAATTGAAAAATTGCTTTTGGTGGCCGCTATATGATTCTTATCGCTATGCTGCGATGTAGTTGTGGACTTTATTACATTGTATACATCATGTCATTCATCAATGAGCCCAGCCAAAGTCTTAATCCATCGATTAACGCAGTGCCGCTAATCGGCCGCTATTTATTCATCGATTTGTACCACACTGGCCACTCTTGCTTCCATCGCTTCGAATGCGCACATCGATTAATCCTTCGCTCCTCATTTCCATATCGATTTAATTCGATCCCATTGAGAGCGCCCACTGCGCTCGCCCCCGACCTCCGACATAGCTTTACACGCAGTTACGTTGAAATCGTTTACGGAGCATCGATGTTTGCTTTTGTATCGATAAAAATCTTTCGATTTCAGGTGTTAACATCGATACGGTTTTTGTTCACGCATCGCCGATGTCTATCGGATTCAAATATTCATAGTGTAATTACGATGACAGGTGATAAAGCCATCGCGCGGCCGCTCTCGAGTGCTCGCTGCACTCGACGGTTCTGTTTACATTTTTATAGCGTCCGGTCGTGTGACATACCGGTCGCGCTCCAGTTTCTCGCCGGATCGAGAGGCGCTTTTCTCCGCTTCCCAGGGAACCGTTTCACCCGTCATCTTAGCGTCAGTCATACACATAAATATGATTCTTTAAGTATTCGCCCCGCGTTACTATCGCGACCGTTACGAGAATACGAATCGCACTAAACCCGGGCGGCGAGCGTTGACGCAATCCTATCGTAGGATGCAGATGTTCTCGTGTATGAATTAGCGGTATAAATATGGAATTCGGTCAGTGCCCTCGACGCGAACGGATCTCCTAATCTCGTGGTCGCCGTCTACGCATTTCGTAATATCGCAAAAGCGCGTTTTCGCTTTCGACGCTTGGGTTTCTTCCTTGGATTCCATCGCGGATGCCTCGGTTCTATTTCGATGCACGGACCTTGTTCTTTATTTGTAAAAAAAATCTTACAGTCGCCACTATAGAAGTTATCGACACGAGACGTAAATTCTTGGTGTTTTTCAAACGTCGTGGCTCCCGGGCCGGCCGCGGCGCTGTGTGAGTCACCGCGGCATAACGTATTCCTCGCGGGCGCGCGTCTCCGCCACACGTCGGCTCGCTCTCTGTAATCGCTCGTTAGACTCGCGCCTCCTTTTATTAACTTATCAGTACTATTGTTTTGATAAATGCTGCGCGCAATTTCTGTTGACTCATCGTTATTGTGGCGATGCGCCTTACATAATCGTCCACGTGTAAGCCGATCTGCCGCCCCGCATGAGACCCGGCCGTTAGCCAACAATAAGGCTAATTTGACTAATAGGTGCGTCGTAATCATCACTGCGTGTGGTTTAAGGATTAAATACATCATCATACACATCGCCACATCTATTGTTCTTGGTTTTTTGTTTAACTAATGTGTAATCTTCGTTTTAGTACTCAGTTGTATCATTTGAATAAGTTTCTATGCCCCGTTAAATCTCGGCGCGAATCTCGGCGTCGTAGCTTATGAAATTCAGATGTGGTTCCATTTGCACGCTACTCTCATTTGGCACGCGCGTGTGTTTTTAACGACAGCGCGCCTCTAATTATATGGGCCGGAGTGGTCGCCGGCGCGGCGTCCTCTCGCACCGTTAATTCATTATTCGGAAACGCACCGCCGGTTCGATTTTTAAAGAAATCGCTTAACGTTTGCGAAATTCGTATAAAATGAACGCCTCGGCGGCCCTGTAATTAACACACCGATCGACCACCCATGGGAGATGAATGGCCCACCGTTAATCCGGCGAGGCAATAATCGCGTGTCGCCGAACAACAAATGAAGAGATTCATCCCGTACCGAGGCAATCCACCGAACGACCATGTAGATTCCAATTCGTTCCTTATTAAAAATCGATAAAGATTAAATCGCCTTGGGTTGTGATGGCATTCCCTCGAGGTAGTACGGTCTTAATTTAGTGAAATTCCCTCAGGAGCAACGGCCGCTTCGTGAGTTCGTTTCGCGCCGTCGCTTAACTAATGGGACCCTGGTATCATTCTTGATCTTTGCGAATCGATAGACGATAATTTTACCATTACGTAACTCGACCGTGATTTAATTCACGATGGCGATCGCCGTGCACCTCCTAATGGGATGTTCTGCAGACCTAATGGTGTAGCAAGGTTTCTCCCATGATGAAGTCTACTATTATATATGCAACCAAAATTACCAATACGATTAGAGTTACAGGACAATATTTGAGAACATAACTCTGAAGATTTTCTTCGCCCCAGTTCGTTCGTTAAATAAACTTGTGATGACGTAGTTATTATTAAGATTTATAGCAAATTGGCCAAAACATCTTGTTCCAAACTAGGTGATTAGAGTATAGCGCAGTGAGACGAGTCCGATGCGTAGTCCGGCCGCGGAATATTATTTTCGGAGTAGCGTCCACCCCGCCACTGCGACCGACTCTGTTGCATAATTCAGACCCCGCCGTTTGCATTCCGATACTTGATATGTGCTCTCACATGTATTTATGGACTGGATTTTGTGTCTCCGTAATGTTTGCCGAATAAATAAATTGCGTTTGAAGCATAAATACAATGGCCGTAGCGGCGGCTTCTCTCGTTATGTCCCGGCCCGCCTTGTCAACGCTTGAGATATTTCGCGGCCCCGGGGATACTATATTGTTGGTGCTTCGTTAGCAGACCGTATTGTTTACGCTTACAAATTGGCTACTGTTGTGACCCGTGAGATACATGACCCGCGCGCCTCACTATACAACAATTAGACCGAGATTGATTTGCGCTGCCTAAGATCGTTTCTTTAAAAATATTTATTATCTATATTAAACCGGAAACTGTAAATGAGAAAAAAATAAATGTAGATAATCTATTGCTAAAAAATAACCAATAAATACGCATAATGCTACTGACCTAAGCTGTATTTGGTTACGAAATCAAGTAGATAGGAATCGTGGAAATGGCGCCAAGTAATCCGAAATCCCAACAACATTATCTAGCGCTAACACAATTCCGCTCACATCTCTCTTACGGCGATCGCAATGATTGGCGGCAAATCTCGTTGGTATGCACAACACATGCTAGTGTTAGAATGCAATGTAGCTAACACATGACGTCCTTTACTTTCCAGAAACTTCTGTTTCGACCCTGTCATAGACTAAAAGTCGATTCCCGCGTCTGCCACGCGTCGTAATCCCAATCATAGATTAACAAAAAGACTGCCGTCTCGCAGCCTGTTTAGTTATGTATGCGCGCTTGTTCGTACCATCTCGTTTACTGGACCGACTCGGGACGCGTCTCATCCATTATAGATTTAGTCTGTATCGTCGATATAAAGTCCAGTCGATATGGACGTCGCAAGTGTCATTTCGATAATTGGAAGGGCCGATTATATTTCTGCGTCAACATCTGCGATAGATTGCTTGACGATTGGCAGACGCTTGCGTCACTCGCCGCTGGAATCAATCCGGGCCCCAATTAAGAGCCTTTAGTAATTGCGTTCCAAAGCCGAGTAAATAATTGCCATAGTCGTATCATTACTCCTATTAATTGAACTCATTCATCGATGCTGCGAGTCAATCGAATGCTTCTCTAAATCCATTTTATCATTTCCATGTTTGCTTCGGTTTCCAATATCTAACGATGGTCGTTTAGGATCGGATATGGATCGGTATTTAATTCTACCACAGAATAGCTTTAGTTAAATAATTAGAATATATCAATTCAATATTGTATTATAAATATTGATGGTTTCGTGACGGGACGCGTGCCGCGATTGATTCGGCGAACACAAGCCGGCCCACTTCCTAAAACTAGACTGGGAGACGCAGATGGTTAAAATTAGTCCCGGCCGGGAATAGCGTAAACTGGGTGCGCCGCGTCACCGCCGCCGGCCGACTCGCCTCAGCGTATTGTGTTACACCACACTCGATCAAAGCTCCCTTTTAACATACTATATCCAAACGGTCATCACTAAATACGCCGTATTGCTCAATGCCATAACCTAAATCATATTACTTAGTA
This sequence comes from Papilio glaucus, assembly GCA_000931545.1. Lineage (NCBI taxonomy): Eukaryota > Metazoa > Arthropoda > Insecta > Lepidoptera > Papilionidae > Papilio > Papilio glaucus. Next base: position 202,171 of record JWHW01039591.1, read on the forward strand.
TTAGTTAACCTCTGCGATGTTTTGTATTATTCTGAATATTCTTTTGATCAAAGCTCCCTTTTACCATCCATTCAGAATAACTAGGTTATGGTATACCCATCTATGTATTAGTCTTTTAAAGAAAACTTCCTTGAGCGTGATGAAATATTCAACAAGTGTAGGCGCAGTTAAAATATATATCCGGTTTGGGTAAATTGTAATGACTAAATATCATTGTATGTGAGTAATTTCAGTAAAATGTTTTAGTTTAGTCCTCTATTTATAATAAATTATAAACTTAAAAGCTAGATAATTAAAGACAAAACCAGAAGACCCACATTATAATTTGAAAGTTATAGGCAATTCTTGCAACCCGCTGCGAATTTAATCGTTCGTAAAATTTCAAACGGGAAAAGAGACAAAGACAAAAATCATTATTTCTTCTTCGAGTGCGAGCGACTGCGTTTCTTTTCATCGACGACGTGATGGTCAATTTTTAAAATTATTGTTCACAACGCAAACAATGTTTTCTTCTGTCATCGAGTGAACATACAAGTTATCGGTCATCCTTTTGTATCGCATCTCGGCCGTCTCAGCGCGTCATCTTCGCTCGCGTCGGTTGTTTTTGTTTCATCTCCGCTTTGCCTCGGCGCCTTGGGTATACTCCCGTAGTGGGCTAGTATTGGATATTGTTCGTGTTGAAAACGACACCGTTTTGTCGGTGCTAGCGTCCCGGTTGCGAGGCGACCGTTACCTCGTGGGAAACGATCGGGCCGGGCTTTAGTCGGTGAGACTTTGTTAAGCGGATTGTCCACTGTGGCGTAGATAGGACGATAGGCGGCAGTGGGTCTGCCCGCGGTGACAGCTACGTGGGAACAGCTTCCCAGCCCATTGGGGCAGTGTTGAAGTTTATTCTTATAGTGCCGTATTATTTGCATTTAAGACTATAATAGTTCTATAAGCTGCATTCTTTATTAATGCTACTTACTTATGAGTTAAAGACCATTGTTACATATTACAATTGTAATTTTTAATTAAACATCATCATCAATAGCTAATTCTTCGACGTAGGCCTCTTTTACGAATCGCCGTAAAGAGGATATGATTAAAATCAAATAGTTTAATTCAGTGAGCAAAAACATTACTATAGATGTAGCAGTATGTTAAACGCTATAGTAAAATTAAAATTAAGATATTAGATCAAAAATGGAACACCTGTAGATGGCGTGAGAATTCTACGGAGACTTTTACAGTCGACGATTCTGTTTCGCTCGGTCAGTTCTATTCGTCCGCAAGGTCTAGTCGTAATGTATTCCGCGCGCGTGTCCGCTAGTACGAAGGCTATTCAGCTCTCAAAACATATCTTCTGTCTCTTAGCGTCCATCCATCATACGTTTTTTCACCATTCACCGCTCAAATCGCGTCTAACGCAAACAATGCGCTTTCAAATGCTAATCCGAGGTACGTGCCACGAATTAGTTCCGTCGCTTTGCTACGTGGGAAATATCATAAAGTTGTTACCACAGCGCTTTTTTAGTCTAATATCATATTTAGTCTTCTGCTGTTCAATCTTGCACGCTAATATTAAATAATATATTATATGTTACTGAATCCGGTTAATTTACCTTTCTAGTGGAAATACAATTATTAACATAATTTCAATCAATATTTGTACTCTTATGAAAAACTTGTGCGTTGTGTGTTTTAGATGGTTGTTAAACAATGCTAATTTTACCAATCATTTGATAGAAATCGTTGTGGGTCAGAGTGGTTGTCGGTCGTTTTGTTTGTGTTTTGAACAATTGACCTTATATGGCCACCTACATAGCGGTGATATAATCGATACCGACTCAGGCCGCGTGGGCCGCGTGGGCCGCGTCCTTCTGATGCTGGCTTGAGGACCTTGCTACGTGTAACGATATAAAGGAAATATTTAACTTTCGAAACATTTTATAGGTCTAAATAAACATCTCAATAGTTCAAATATGAATGAAAAATTTATTTCCTTTTTTATTTACAAAGTTTAAGTAAATCTTTAACTACAGTTGAATTCCTTAATTAGAATTTCGCAATTTTAATGTCTCTGGACTAGATACGTAGTATAATTCCCGCTATCTGAAAGGTTAATCAAACTCTTATTCAATTAACACTCCTGTCAAGTTAACTGTCATGTCAAATCGAATTCAAAAAGGTTAAAAGTTGATAATTATTCTTTTATGTTGTTCAGTCTTTCAGAGACCGGGCGTATGTGTGACTTCGTTTATCCAACGGGATCGGCATATTCTATTTTATAATAGTGGTGTCTTCTTCACTATTATGCTATTATTTATAGTTGTTTGCTCCTTAGATACATTAATTTCTTCGCAGACTATAGTAATCATCCTTCGTAGACCAGAGGAGTCCTTTTATCATTGCCTTTGTAGTGTTGTATTGTAAATGCGGTCAATGCTTCTACAAATGAGATAATGAGTAGCCGGTTCATATAAGTTAAAGTGAATTGATATTTATGTTGTAGTAAGTATCGATCGTTGTAGTGAATGTTGCAAACATCGATGGTTGTTGTCTGCGTAGCTAGCGGGCGCGTGCTGCGGCTCCTTCCGCACCGCCATATGACTTATGGATGAACCTCACTGCGACTCGTGTACGACATGTAGATTGTAGTATCCTTTTCTTGTCCTGTTTTTGTTTTGTAGTTTGTATCAAAGTTCTGAAACAGTTTAAATAGGTAATAATAATAATAAGTGTTTTATTGCCATTAAACAAACATATTTACATAAAACGTAAGATGACATTCGAGTATAATTATGGCAAAAGGGCGTGACTCAGCGTTACCGACTCAGGATCAAGATCCCGACTCGCGCTGGTTTTCAGTCACTCCCCTTTCCCTAAGATGTTAACGGGAATATTGAGTAATGAGGTACTTGTTGTAGCCTTTCGCGGTAACTAGAATTTTCATCGTACGTGTAAGTCAATCGCTCAATTATTCGTCTAAAACGACATTTTTAGTAACTATTTTATGATTGAAATTCTAACTAAGCAGGAAATATTGAAATTTGTCATGTTCTGAATAACCAGACCATACTAACAAAAAACATTCTAGACATTGCCGCGAAGACAAAATAGGCTAACGACGTATTGAAATTTCACGACGTAATAAAAAAAATATGGAATTATTTTACATTTAAATTTAAATACAGTTTCATGTCGGGAACAATAAGACGAAGATTATTTTCATCATAGATGTCTGCGTAAGAAATCTAACACGACTTCATTTCCTATTCCATTATCAGAGATATTCCAATATTATCATATCGGATGCGAGCTTGTAGCAATACGTGAGGTGAATCCGTATCGAAGGTAATAATACATTGGTTCGTTGTCGTGTAGGTACCGGGCGTTTGAATCTTATCAGACCGCAATCACTATCTCGTGTAGCGGCTGTACCAAATTGTTACCAGTCAAAACTATTGGCAGTTAAGCAAAATCGAAACCAGTATCAATATTTTTTCGGTCGGTTGTCAGTTAAAGTCGTGAGATTTTCATTTGTAATTCATTTATCCGTTTGTTGTTTAGAACATCATTGAATTATCTCACACTCGTTTTAATCTATACAAGAATGTATCAAGTAAATTTTTTTGCGTATTTAATACAAAATAACCGGTCATAGGCCAATTTAATGGCCGTACATTATAGTGCCCCTCGTGCGGAATATCCTCTCTCACCGTAAAATCGATCTGTGAATCAGAAACCACATCTTCATGCAGTTTTAATATTTCATAAAGTACAGAGAGTACTCGTAGACATTGGCTTTTATGGGGTTGTTTATTTTGTTTACTCATTACTTGTACGTGGAGAAGAATATTTAAAAGAATTTGCAGTGAATCTTCCAAATGTTGAATATATGAAAAATTAGGCCTTTATTTCTTATTTAGTTTCGATATTTCTGATAGGAATTCAGAACATTAAATAATATTGACCTTAATCATAGTAAGAGATCGCGTAGTCAGAAGTAAAACTTTGACCAGACCCGTAAAAACAGTAGTGCTTCTGGCGAAGACCATAATTGGTTACATTTCCAAAAATATCTGCAGTCTAGTATTGAGCATAATCAAGATCATCATTATAGTCTTTAAGTAAGTCATTAGTGGACGCTATAAGTAGAACAAAGTTTAATTATCAATAATTCTGCGTCTGTAGTTCAATTCTATTATTTCAGCGAGGATTGCAGTGAGTGCCCTTGATTACATTAATTTAACAGTCGATGATGAAATCGCTCGCTCGTCGTTAACCACTTCATTAATTATGAACCGTTATTGAGTCGTTGATTCATTGAACCGTAGTTATTTTAAAATGATCGTTTCAAACCCGGTGATTTAAGCGATTTCTTTACCAGTCCCAAACGAAACGTGATCCGAATATCATAATTTTTGCAATAAGCACGAGACTGCATAACGAGCGTGTCTCTCAATGAAAGGTGCATGCGAGGTGTGTCGCTTCAGCATTCCGATCGCCGCTTGCGTCACGCTCCGAATCGAAAGTGGCCATAAACTAAAGAGCCTTGCCGGTGTTGGTATCTTGTTTGTGATCTGTGACATTATTGATAACGTTCGCTATCTTGTTTTCGCTAATGTGTTCTCCTAAGAGTTAGACGAAGATGCAAAATGAACAATCCGGCGCTCTCACTTCCGTCCGCCTACGGCGACGCCGGCGCCGCCCACGCAGCAAACTTTAAAAATCGCAATCCGATGGTCTTCGCCGCGATAACGTCCGATATCGCGTTAAGAGGATTTCGAATCATAATAATTTCAAAATATTGACTTTATTTCGCCACAAAATGAAGATTTATTATTGTGCAAAAGAAACCGTTTTAATGCAAATTAATTTGAAGTAAACCTGATTATTCCACATTATAAACTATATCGAAATTTAGAAATAATTATAATAAAACGCGATTCAAACTTGCACACGATATAAATTGTGTTTTATGAAGTTTTCTCAATTTTTATGTTTCGGATTATCGTAAAGTGTGTCTTTGCGAATGACATCAACACGTAGGTGGCGTTCGCTATAAAACGCATTTGCGACCACTTTGCCTTACAATGTGGAACGACCGACCTTTTTAAAATTATAACTCAATTTCCGAAAGCCCCTTTAGTTGTTTATCGTACGTATATTTTGTTACAACGGTACAACACTTCCCACTTTATAAACACACACCGTAAGAAAATCATTTAAAGTGAAGCAATTCTTTCCCTTTTGGCCTCGACGCGTCGATATTTCGTAGTCTAGTCCTGAATCGAGTCGTGGCTATCTGATGTAACTGTTTCTGATAGTCCCACGTCACATTCAGTTCGGTTTTCGGAATGATTTATCTGGATCCAACTCAAATGCTCATGAATGTACAGAAACATGTCTATAAGTCATTAACATAAAACTATCATAAATAGTTGTCATGGAAGAGGAACAAACAATGCACAAGTAGCCAACAGACCTGGATAGCAGGCAAACAAACAAATATCGTTGGGACGTGACTCGACTTACCAAATCGAACGAGACGCGAGGCTTAGCATAATAAAATACTTTACGTTCGCTATGTAAATTTTTGTTTTATAATTTTGCGTTATTACTTTAACTGTAAGGATTTACTCTAATGCATTTTATTCGATTAATTCTCAGGCCATTAATCAAGTGCCATCGTCCGTATAGTTTTTAGTTACGAGTTTTATATTTGAAAGCAAGAATTAGATTTTAGGTCCATGCTTATTTTACCCCCTCGTCCCGACATCTCCCGCTTCCCGTTCAATATTTCGACGCTTACGATGGGTGCTAGTTGATCCGGTACTGCTGCAGTGTTGAAATCGTTTCATTCTATTGGGTGATCTCTTTTTACATTTTAAACTGTTCTCAGGTTTATATTTAAGCGTAAATCTTAATATATTTTAGTAATATATCCAGTTTTATCGATCTGATAATTTGTTTCGAGACATAGTCTCGAACGTATTGATACCTGTATTGTAACGTAACATTCCCAGTTTGTGCTTTAGTGTTCGTGTAACTGTTTTTGTGATCCATCCAACGTAACGAGTGTATATTAGTTGTAAGGCATGATGTGTGTCTTAAATATTTTAACTATTGCCTGCTAAGGACTTATTAAACGCTATAAAATTTTGAAATAATTCTCATGTGGTGCTATAAATTCTATTTCTATTGATACGTGTAATTTATTTTATTTACTGTACTATATAAATCGTTCAATAAGTCTTTAGCAGACAAATAATCCAACTCTACTAGCATCTAAAATTACCGAGAGTTTTGTGATTTTGTAAATTGCTAGTTCGGTTGGTGCTCGCAATGTTCATGTTGAAGCATAATAAATAATAAATTAATATATTAGATATTAAGTAATAAATGATGTATCCTAACATAAAAGCGACGGTAACGAAAAGACTATGAGTGCCTTAGTGCTTCGCTATCCACTGGGAAGCTGATATTAGTGTGTACTTAAAATATTGCGACTTGTGATTCCAGTATTATTTGACAGGTTGTCTTAATATCTATTAGTATCAGAAATCAAATCGATGTTTTGTTGGAACGTGGCCAAATTGTGTAATTTAGATTGATACAGAAAGATCGGTTGTTTGTTGACAAACTTTTAAATGTACTTAAGTATATCCCTAGTCTATTGCATCTACATGTTTTTATGGTACTATTTTATTGTTGGAACAAAATCTAAATCATTTTTTTATGTAATTTCAAGAATCTAAATAGAAGAATAAATATTATGTACGGATTTATAGGTGTAATTGTAATTGTAAGAAACATAGTCGTTATCGATGGTTCCAAACATTTCTTTACCATAGTTACAAATGTCTTTAAACTGTTATAGCGTTTCACGATTATGCAACCGTTATGTTATAAGCCGCAAAGGCTCAATAATTAAGAGAAATTGTCAGGTTGAGTGTGAAACACGCGCGTGCCCACCGACATTTGTAGCCGCGGTAAAGCGAATTGAAGTTTTGTGTCTTCATTGATCCTTATCAGACGGAGACAGGTCGAGACTTTAGCGCGCTCCGACAAGATTGATCGCCTTTCAATTGAACGCTTTTCAAATGGTTGTCATAATTGTTGCAAGAAAAAAAGTTGCAATGTAGTCGTCGAAAATTTTAAAATCGATCCGTTCGCGGCGGATCGGTGCCAACTGAGAGTTGCAAAACATATATTTAAATATGGAATTAAGTTTTTCGATGGACTTCATTGCTTTTCGAGTCGATTATTCACGGTTGGCTGATAAATGTGCGACGCGCAATAATTCAATTCCCGTTTAAAAGCTGTCCCGTGTCTGCGCTCGCGCGGCCCATCTCCGCGGCGGCTGTTTGAATTTATAGTGTTCATTAAAAGGACCTTTTGCTGCATTTTTACAATGGTACAGCTGCTCGTTTGTCGTGACATGTTGTTTTTTAATATTAATATTTTTGATATTTGATTACATTTGACTATTTGGATTAAAGCTACTGTTGAAATTTTGCAGATTCTATTTACGTTCAAGCGAGCAAGCGAATGATTGAAATTTGTTCTTTTGATATTATAATGGAATAAAAATATTCAAGCTCGTGTAGATTTAATATAACAAAATAATTAAATTTTATATAAATTCTGAACACGTTAAACGACAGAATCTATTTATATATCTACTATTGTAGTCAGTTTTAAAACATATACAATTTGATGTAAAAACTGAAGTGTACTATCAGTCATTACATGAAGTTGTAGCAAACGTACAAACACACCGTGTTGTGAGTTAAATTTTGGAGACTTAAAGTGGTTGTGAAATATGCAACTCGTACGTAGAAGTTTTTGCGAGAGCAACTTTTCGAGTTATGTTTGAAGGTCGCACGGTCCTGAGACCGTTTGTCGCATTGTGTAGCCCAAAAGTCACTCATTAAGATAATGTGATAGATATAATACCTGAAGACGCTAAATCATTGTTACTGTAAAATACATTTCTTGTAAATATGTACAATACAATGACGAATTAAGCAAGTGTAATTTTAATACTAGATGCAATGTTGTACAAGTTTTTTTTCTATTTAAATATTTTTTGATGAAAAAGATTTAATCTACACTATTTTTAATAATGACTTATTTTATCGTTTCGAATAATTTATATTACGTGTTTGTACAATGTCGTAGACGAAATGGGAGAAGACATTAAAAAAATTATAAAAAATAAAACGTTGAAAAATTATATCAGGTTTTGTATTGTCATTAGCTTTACAGCCTTCCCACCCCCCACCACTATCGGACACATTCTCGGAACATGGTTCCGTGTGTAGTCCCACTATCTCGGATTGACGTTCTAGTTATTAAACAATTAAATTTTTATTTCCTTATGATAAACTAGTATTCTGAAACCTCAATCCAGATAGCGTTTGAGAGCAATGTGTGTAGGGGCGGCAGCCGAGGGGCCCCATATTAAAATACTACTCTTTTCTTTTGATATACGCCACCTGACTTAAAGGCCTAAAGTCATGTGAACGCATTCAATAGAATTTTGGCGTATTTTAATTTCGGTTGCCGCCAAACCGGACCACGGGAATCATCTTCCTTGCATCATCACAAAGTGGCACGGAGTAATTGATTCTAAATTGAGATATTAAAATCGTGTCCGATAGTGTTTGGTATTTACCATTATGTCGCTGCGTCTAGATGGCCACTGATTACTTTAATTATATTTCTATCAGATACCATCTTGACGCAGTCGTGTATTATATTATAAAAACAAGTCGATGCTAAAGTATCGCTGCTTGCATAATTACTTTCGCCGTTCGAAGGCGAAAATTGCAAATCACAAACAATAATTACTCAACGATCCTCCTCCGGGTTCTCTTTTGGACCGAGGGAGGAAGTCAGCTTTAGTTTGGCATCGATCGCGTACACTTTTATTAGACATTAAGATTGGCCAATCTTTAAACAGTAGTGAATATAGAAGAGTGAACAAAGAAAACTGCAAAAAGGGTAAGTTCATGATTTGTTTCTACAACTTAAATACTACTAACATTTTAACTTGTGTTTTGTTGTGTGTTTTTCGATGTGCCTTTTCAGCTAAACTTCGTACAGGTATCAATAAGTACTGGTATAATAACAAAGTATAGGATGAGTAAATTTTTAATAAGAAATTCATAAAAGTGATTTACGTAAAACAGTATAAAAGCTCTAAGCTTTCTAATATTTGTCATACATTATCATATTGAGCTTGTTTACATGTGCATTCGTATCATTACAACAGACAACATTGTGAATGCTACGATAATACTGAGAGGAAACTTAAGTGTTCTTATTGCAGGCATCGTTAAATAAATCTCTCAAGTAAGTTGCTCGGAATCGCACGCGAACGTTCACAATCGAGAACACGAATAGGTTATTTTTGCACATTCGTTAAGCCATCTGTTAAGGCCGACACCAATATTATCAGCGGCGGGTCAGAACTTAATGTATTCCTTTAAAATATTGTGACGTTTCGTGAATAATCCTTCCTACGTGACCCTACTACATTATGCGGACCAGTCGCGCTTGGACCGTTTACCCTCTCGCGGCTTTCATCTCTTTGTGCAAATGTTGTTACGTGTCGTAAGGGTGTACGGACCATTGTACGCTGGTTTCTAATCCCTCGCAATGATGGTCGTTTCAATGGCGCAGATTTACAACGAACAGTGCAGCGGTAGTTCATCTGTTTACAGTCTTTATTTGAGCGTCAATCCTGTTGTCTAATGGCTATAATATGTTGAAGGCTTTGAATAATTTCACAATAGATACTAAGAGTTTGCATGCGGGCATTAGTTTGATGTGCCAGCGAGGATTATTATGTATTTCCTTGTGGAAATGAAGTCGTGATGTAGTTCGAAGATCAAAGTACTTTAACATAGATGATTTTGAAAATTAGTATTGGGAATTCTTTTGTTTTGAGTAATTATTCAAATAAAGGTTATATGCTCTTTTATATAGAGTTTGTGGTTGAGTAGACATTGTTTACATGTGCGATTTCGAATCTGAACTTATACGTACATGATTTAAAAAGTTTTAGTTCTCAGAGGTAAATTGACCAGTTAATTTTATTGATTTACGCTCTGATTGGAATCTCGTCGTTGTATATGTAATAGCGATTTGGATACCAAAGGAGCATAATTTGCAATTAGTATTGGCATAATCTAATTTACATATGTGGCCAAGGTTGCGAGGGGCTACTGAATGCTACAAGGGGCCGATCTCTCTGGTGATCCTTGGAGATTCCTACGTCTTACAGTGCGTGTTCATGTTACTAATCTTAAACGTTTCCATTACTTTTTAGGGATGTTTATTTACCTTAAAATATTTATTTGTTACCTAAGACCATTCTGTCCTGTCCGCCATGAACTAAACTAGTTCCGCCCGTCACCATATGAAAAGTCGACCGCTGCACATGAGCCTTTTTTTTAATGGTTAAAGATTTGTGCTATACGTGCTGCTAATCGAAGTAGTAGTATGAGCTCCACACATCTAACGCGATGCCGAGCGGTTGTTTTGTATACGTTTTATGGAGTACCACACAACGAACGCGGCGCGCAAAATTTGACAGCCATGGTCGACGCACCGCACCGCGTTAGATATGCGGAGCTTCTAAAAGTAAAGATAATTTTACACGATTTAGATTGCTTGCTATCTACTATCTCATAGCAATATTCGAAAAAATATTTTAATGTAATAAAGAACATGCGTGAAAGGTTCTCCTGTAGCACTGAGTAGTGAATGTAGAATTCTTTGTTTTTAAGTAAATTTCAATTCCATAAAAAGCTTTTTTTATGAAAGTACTAATCACCGTCAACGCTGTAAGAAAGTAACTGTTATCACGATTTCAATAGAAACACCATCAATATTTCTCTCACATTTCTCCAACTAATTTCCACATATAAAGCATTAGGAATATAAACAAGAAATCCACACCGTAATGTTTTTCTCAAATAAGCAATTAGAGAATGCTCGGCTGCGTAGCAAAAAGCGTTAACATCGGATTTCTGCTAGAATTGCCATTCTACGCTCGAGCGTTGGTACCTCTCCGGGAATTTTTCATGCGACTCTCAGAATTTCCTCGCACAATAAACGGCGAGTTATGTTGGAGGCGTTAGATTGTTGATGTGTGCATTATGATAATGTCGGTCGCTGATTGATGGGTGGCGTGACGGAGTTATTAGCGATTGAATTCCGATTCCGAGACGTTACCCGCATCTGTTCGGTTATTATCGTCTTTCAGTGCGTTTCTTGCTGCTGTTTGTGGTCTAGCTATGATAAGTGTTCGTATACTTTTATTATTCTTAGCGCTAAAAACTTGGTGAGATTATGAGTTACGTCATGAACTTGTAGCTGGGCTCGATATTACGTTTGTGTTAATGAGGTTGTGTTATCAAATCAATTTGTATCATAACTTACTGCGTACTGTTTGTAGTTCTAAATGTAACAAGATATTGCATCAGCTTGATGTATTAGTAATATTAATTCAAAGTCTATGCTAGATACAAGGGCGTTTTGTTGTATAATGTTGGGTTCAAAGACGCACTTGATGGCTTCATTATGATGTATGAGTATATTTTTAAGTATATTTATTTGCATATGTTTTTCATCTCATATTGGTTTCACCAAGTTTCCTACACAGTTTGAGCACGTGGCAATTGTTATCATTCACGTGGTAGGTTTTGAGAATTTGTGGAAATGTTGTTAGCTTCAATCACACTTGTCTTTACTTCTTTTAGACGTTCCATCAAAAATTCACTGTTAATCAGGTGATACTAAAATTACTGTAAACCCTAAGTTTCTATGCCTAAGATTTACCTTTTGCTATCATGAATAAGTCTTTTTTAACATTTTTTTTGTTGTTTCATTGAAAGGATACTATTTGAATTCTTAAACTTTTTATAAAGAAATTCGTTTACCGTTGCGTCCCGTCTGTTAACTTGGGTGGCCCATTCGTGTATCAGTGATGTTCTGTTTTGACAAAGGCGCATTAAATTTCGACGGATTCTTCCCCCTGTGTTGTGTAAGCCGCCGCCGCACCTACTCCGATAAGACGTATCCACGCGTTGTATGAAGGCAAGTGGCCGGCGGCGCTTCGGTGCAGCGTTATCGCACAGTTTTATACTTGTAACGAGAAATATTGCAATCATTACGGTGTAAGACCCTCTGCGACGTGATTACACCTCCCTCCGGTACATTTCTATGTATGTATGTACGTATGTGTATAATGACTTTGATAACGTAGATAATGAATTAAAAAAGTGTTATAAGTAACCTTATAGAGATGGGTATCGAAATATCTCTTAGGATTTGAAAGTCTACTATATCATGTATTATAAATCACTTTCTACTCCATTGTTTATCCAATATTTATCGGTACATATTTTCCGTAACTTTTCTTGTCATCGTTCGATATAATGTTGATATGATCTGACAATAGAGTCAAAAGAATATCAAATATATAGGTAGTCTAGTCAAGATCGCAGGTTTCAATTGAATAAGAGCAGCAAGAGATCTTCTTAATGATTCTTTCAGGAAGCCTAAGTCCAACAATTGACTTATTTTGACTGATTATTTGTTTGACCTATACAATTCAACAATTGACATGAATTATGTTCGAGGAAGAAGTTCTTATCTATTTCATATACTATATACATATACATACATATACTATATATTATCATCAACAATAAGTAAGAAGTAAGAGTGCTAGTTTGAGGCCGTTGATGTTTTACCCAAAGTCTACAATTAACATAATTTTGTAACTGTAAGAAAAACGTAGACATTCCGAGAAGCGCCAAAAATGATAATTTAAGGGCAATCATCTGCCGAAATACATATTATTTTGTGCTCGCAGCGCCGTTAACACCATACACAGCGAGCCTTGCCACGTTTACAATGTTTACGCTTGCCATAAGCGTGTCAATGAACGAAACTGCTAATTGAAATTAAATTTTAACAATCGCTAAACCATAGTCCTATATAAACCTAAAGATTTCTGCAGACCTAAGAACTGCAACAACCTGGTGTTTAAGAAGCTTAAATAAAGTATGTACTTGTTTTAATTGTTCACGACTATATCATACTACGCGAGGCACTTCGTTTAGCTGTGTCCTATGGCTATACTGCCCTATTTAGTTAGACCTTAGAGCATAGTCCTATGCCGACTGCGTGCACTCGTTACCATTTGAGTCGATGAGCCTTTTATAATAGAACAAACGGCAAACACCTTCGCTGTTTTTCTAGTTATGCAATTATTAATACAATATTATCGTAAGATACATTTTCAGCCCCCATATCTTTTTCACCCATACAACCACCTACATACCGCCATCTTAGTGGTACACGGGAACGTTGACGCTACGACCAACCACAATCACAATCCCTCTGTGACGTGTAGTATTGGCCAAATATAGGGACATACGTCCATTTTTATATATGTAATAGATAAGGCTTACGGGCTGGTGAACCACTTGGTGTCGTAGGACCACTACTACTATTATTATATGCAACAATTTGAAGAGTAACGGATGTGTGTCAACATTCTTATATGAGAGAGAGGGAAGTTGATAGGAAAGGCGAGAATGGATAAAATTGTCTTTGCGTCCGCGGTCGAGTTAGTCTATTAGTACAATGTTGCTGCCCTGCCGACTTTACCACTGTTCTGGTTGTAGTCTTAGGGCATATACGAGTCCAAGTAATATGTGTTAAACCAGTAATGTTAAAGTATTTTAGGTCTAGGGTCGCACAGGTCGATCCCGATAAGTGTTTTAATTAGAAAGTACAGATCGGGGGTCATGGTGTTACGAAAAATGGCTACAATCTGCAAACTCTTATCAAGCCACGAAGGAGAATAATACAAATAAATATATAAAGAAAAAAAACCTTCGACATTGTGAAACGGCCAACCAGAAAAACGGCTATCACCGCGCCACGGGGCAAGGCTGTCGCGATTTCTTCAGTCAGATTTATCCCTACGCGTTTTAATTTAGTGAAAATTGTAAAACAAGGCAATTCTTTCAGTCCGCTGCATTGTTAATGCCCGTTTCTGACGACAATAAATTTGTTTATCCGAACTGTTCATTAATTAACTTTCACGTTAAGTTAGTTATGATTTAAGATGATGTTTAAGCGACAAAATATTCCATTAAGGGTACTTAGCGAAAAGCGCAATACCGACGGGCACAATTAAATGTACGAAATTATGCGCTAACGATGCCCGCGCGAATAACTCCAGCGCAAGAAGCACGATGGGTTATTTTTTGATTCAGTAAAAACGACGCTCGATCGACAATCGTGGTTATTATCATAATTTGTACTTTTCGACGTCGCCTCTTTGTATTTATATTGCGTTGAGTTTTTTTTTTAATTTATAATTGCGATACAACTGTGTGAGATATTAATTTCACTTAATGATAAAAAGAAACCGTTCTCGATCTCTTCACATCTACTCGTATCTTATCTTATCTCTTTCTATATGTATATGGAGGAGATAGACGAAGAAACTTACTGAGATATCAACGCACAGCTCCAACAGAGTTGTCGAACATCTATTGCAACGTCGACGAAGAATCCAATTGTTAGTACATAGAGCCCAGTTCTCAGCATATACTAGTCTTGAGCTCTGACGCCAAGTGGCTAGCCTCTCGGTGTTTTACAGATTGCATTTTGGTGAATGTGCACAGGAATTACACGATTGGTATCTACAAATCACTCAGATGATATTACTGATATTACGAAGGAAATACTGATGCATGTATCAGTCTATCCTAGTTAAACAGATGTATCCTTTTTGCATTTAAATGTATCTTAAATGCCATTGTATTTTAATGTAAGTGAAACGCGTTCCGGCGTAGGATTAAGATGATGCCGTTAAATAAATTGAAAAGTTTACTTTAGAAATGCGAAACAATTTACTTTATTGTAAATGTGATGAACACTTGCAAGTGTGATAACTAACTTGTAGATTGAGACCTGGTCTTTGGGTAATTACTGAAGTAAAAGTAGTATTTAAAATATTTGAGAGGTACAGCTGGTCGTGTCCACAATGAACTCAATAAAGCAGAATTGTAGTGTAAAGGAATAAGTTAAATCGCTTCAAAAGAAACTCGATGTCTCACTTGCGACAGATTTTATCTATAGTTAAAAGTGTTTATGTAATTTGTTAATTGATAATTATGTCTTTCTGACATGTTTCCGTTACAACGACACCTAGTTACGTTACGTTAGGAACCAGGCTGACTGAGGCAGTACAGCGCCGTGTATTTGGTGTATTAATTCTTCTAACAACGAACGATACATAACTTTACCTAAGTTGCAGTGGTCGAGCTCAGACGAAATGTGGATTTAGGCTCTTTATTCCCGTCACACAATCAATACAATACGATAGTAAGCACTAATTTAGAAGGGTGTATGATTGGGGAATAAATGGTAGAAAAATATTATACATATTTCATAATTATATGTGCAATAACGTAGTCGGCAAAAAATATTTTAAATTCGCTTACTCCTTTAATGATGCTTCTCATTAAAAAATCCTATTGTCGATCGCTGAATGAGCGGCGAAAACGATAACTATGAATACTAATAATTAATATAATAATAAATCGCCTAGCCTTTTTTTTAGTATTTTCCCCACTGCAGTGGCACAGGCCTTCTCTCTGAGAGAGGGAAGTGGCTGTAATCCACCACGTATGCCCAGTCCGTTGGTGGATGTCACATGTGTTCGAATTTGGTGCTTCTAAGACATGCCGGTTTCCTCACGATGTTTTCCTTTACCGTTTTTGGAGCAATGATGATGAAATAAATTACACAAAGTAAGTCGGGGCCTAAACCACCACTGCTCTCGAGTCTTAAATACGAATAATTGAATATTTAAAAATAAATCCTAGTTTACCTTGAGTTAGAAACACTTCAAATTTCTAACACAAATTTATCAATACGGTACATCGGTTGAAATTTGCGAGTGCAATGCCCTTTATTGTTATCGGGGTATTTATAGCGTCGACTGGTGAAACCGCTAAAGCGATCGACGCTGTGTTTCCTCGCTGTCTCACTGGTTCAAGACCACTTGACCCGCAATTTTAATCAGTCGGATAGCGGATGATCGACGATTATTGTGTTCGGGGCTGAAGACGGATCGCCGGGTTTTTAGGGGCCGGGCGCTATCGAACTGTATCTGAGCAGGAAATTGCTTAAGCAGTCCTCGTTAGCGCTAGCAACAACAAAAGATGTATCAAGTCTACAACGCAATATGATGTACCAACTTCTATTGGTATACTTTCGATGTGTATTGCTATTTTACTTGATTTACTTTCTTTGGTGTTAAACAAATATTACAATGCTCCATCTAGAGTTAGTATCGTAATTAGGTTATAAGTATACAGCCTAATGACTACTAAAGTACAGATAACAAAATGCAGGAAAAGTTATAAACGATGATATTATACATTTGCAACAGTAGACCGTATTTGCAATTGATTGTGTGTGAGCAGGTGTAATAAGAGATTGTGTCGGGGTAGGTACAAATAGAGGTGTAAAAGACATAAAGAGGTATTTTGGGGCCTGTTGTTGTAATAATGTTTCCTTTCTTCTTCACTGTATGAAGGTTTTCTCCAGTTTATGTTTTAAAATAATGAAATATAGGAAAAGTAATTATCCGGCGACGGTACACACACCTGAGCGGCTTGTAGAGGTTATTAAAAATGAATAATTCCGCTATAATTGTGGTCGTGAGGCATCAAACAATTACCGTGTATCAACGCTCGTAGTCACTTTATCACGTACAATCAACTTGTCATCTGTGATGAAGATGACAAGGCAGGTGCCTCCCGGTGCACCGTGTTAGTCTTGCGGTATCTAGGATGGTCCCGACTTAAAGTTTACCCATTAATATTTTTCAACTTTGTTTTATTGTCGTTTTATTTATTGTGAAATATAATGAGAGATAATAAAAATGTTTATTGGATTTCAATTGCAATTCTATATGAATTATTCGTTTTAAATTTTTTAAGAATGATAATGTTTTAAATGTAATGAAGTAGGGAACATGAATAAATATAACAAATTGTTTTGAACAGGATTGCAATGAGATAAGCTGTTATCGTGAACAATTTTTTGTTTCTTTAAATATTAATAGATTATTGAAATAATTTACTAATATTTCTTTTAACCATTCCAACTAAGCTTAAAAGCTTGTGCTAGGATATGGTTCACGATAATAGTCGAATGGAGGATTCGAACCTACGACCTTAAGATCGGCAGTCCTTAGACCCTTAAAATTAGGCTATTGGCGCTTAAATTTGA
>JWHW01039591.1:219666-238839 GCA_000931545.1 Papilio glaucus
CCTATCCTACCTATCCTTTCCTTCTTTATATTACCTTATTTACATCCTTGGTCTGGCCTTTATAGAGGCTGTTACATTTGTAACTTATGTATAGTTGCTTGGGTGTCTGTGTGCAGGCGATGATCACTTGATATGTGACTCGCCTGCTCATTTTACAATTAAAAAGTCCTAACTGCTTTTAATGCAGATGTGTTTTGTTCCGTATGATTACGATATAATAGAGTCACAGTCAAAGTTATCAAGTTGGGTATTTAAGTGATACATTCGTCTTACTCTAAGCAACTAATCAAGCTAGTATCAAGTAGAGTTATTCCACAGCAGCGGCGGTATTCAAATGACTGTATCAATAATGTATGTACGTTCACATTAAGAGTGCGCGGGCTGATGCGTTTGGCATTTTTATTGACGGCAATTACGGTTTTGAAATCGTAAATAAACCGAAGTTGTACTACGCAGCGTCCGCTCGCTTGATCGATGGATGCGTCCCGTTTATTGGGTTAAGGATATTTGCTGGAAATATGACTTTCTGATTGTAAGTTTTTTACAGTATTGATTGTTGGTCATCGTTTATAAAATTGTGTATTCCGCACTCGCAATAACAAATCTCCTTTACATTGTTATAAATATATTTATTTCTTATGATTTGAGACATTAAAAATATTTACAATTAAGTTTTATCAATGAAAAACGAAAACTTTGGGAACTTATATACGTACGTACGTATTATTTATGTAAAATTGAACAAACGCCTTCATATGTTTATATTTACTATATCAGAATGTGAGTCACAAGATCGTATTTCACAAGACCGGTGAAATACGACCTCACAGAAGACGGGCCTGAAGTAGAAGTATGCTTATATGTACGTTTGGTCGGAAGAGTGGGTCAATTTTAGTCCTTTCCCTTTACCACCCTTTCTGAATAAGGATAGAATGGGAAGGGTAAGTGGACGGGGAGGCGATAAATGGGGAAAAAGAAGCATTATTTTTCCTGCCAATCACCTCTGTTCATTAAAGGAATCTGCGAAACATTTGCATGTTGCGAATGACTATGGGTCACTTAACATCAAGTGATCGTCAACTGTAATATCAATGTATTTGGATACAATTAAATAAGAAATATCCAGCTAAGTTTGCTAAGAAAATTTCTAATTGTTTAAAATAAATCAACGTATAAAGTCTTGACAATGTAAATAAGACTCCAGACACGTAGATCATCGGGTTTGTAATACAAAATGAGCAGAGTCGCAAATTAAAACTTCAGCGTAGGCGATTCATTAATTGACAGGCATTAGAGTGGCTTAAGTTAAAGAATTTGGCGTTTTTAAAGTTATTTCGTGGCGTGGTGGATTAAGCTCCTTCTAGTTTTCGGAGAGGAGGCCTGCGTTCCTTCATTGGGTAAACATACTAAAAAAAGGCTGATTTATTATTTATTAAATTTAGGTTTAAATTGGGTAAGTTGACGTTTAGTCGATTTCCTCGTCGATTTCGAGTCGTTAGCTAGAAAATGACTAAATGTAACATTGCTTCCCACAACCTTCGTAAAGCCTGTAACATTTCTAAGCTTGGCAAATGGCGGAATGATAACCTTATTAAAACATCCTAAGGCTTAGGTACCTATATATAAAAGGTGAGAAAATGATAGATATACTACTGGACATAGTAGGTCTTCGGCATGGTTCTCAAACTGTCCTCCGCCTCTAGTCATTCCACCGTCCTCACGGGGTCATCGGTATATCTACAGCGATGACCCCCTTTACGTCTTCTTCCTCCATGATGACGGGACTTCACTCCCCCATTCTTTGGTCGCCTATCCCCCAGGTGCGACAGGCGCTTTGCCACTTGCTCTTTAAACGGGTAGAAAAGGTTATAAACTAAAGTCATGTACTATCCCGCTTTCTTCTTATGCCATAAACATATTTTGTTTTGTATTCAGCGTGGGCGGGAAAAATCATGTCGTGACGAATCCTGTCCAAATAATTTATTCGGTTTCGTCCATTTATTTTGTATTATTTCGTACGTTACGAAATAATTTTATCGTTTACATATTTTAATTATTTTCTTATTAGGCTATTCTAGATATGGATAACGTTTCTAGAAATAGAAAAGTAAGTTAGTCTATGATAAGTTGCTTGTAAGTGAGTAGTAATTCAAAAGCGAGTCTTTGATTGAACGATATATGCAGACTTAGTAGATTTTGAACAAAACTTTTTTTTTCTACAACACTTGAATAGTTAGATATTACAGTTGTTGTTATTTACCCAGATATACTTTTATAGCTATTTAATCTCGGTATAGTTTTGGATGGATTGATTTTTTAAACGGTTTTATTTAGCTCGACCTGTACGGAATTTATTAGTTTATTTGGGTCAAAATTAGAAATTAAAATTTAAGCACCTTCCCGTTGTCATATTGATATGAAATTTCGTACACACATTTAATTAAGATGACAATACAATTTTCACTGCACATAAAATATAAACGTTTAACTTAAAAGTGTTTTTTTAATTAATTATTGTAAGTCCAAAATATTTTCGAAAAACAACTTTTCTTCAAATTATCGAATAAGCTATCCCTATTGAACAATCGGAAAAAGCTGGCACAGTGTTTTAGAACAAATATAATACAGCTACTATGTTACATATTTTATGTACATTAATTAACGTAATAATTTTTGTCGTTACGTACCCTCGTTTAAAATATAACAAGATAATATAAACTCTTATCTTATTTATACTGTGCTTAATTTTGTGATAATTACATAACGAGCGTTTAACGAACGTGAGCGTTTTAAGGTACGAGCTTTTAAAGTACCTACAAGTGTATTTACTTGTCAATATTTCGCAAAAGTGCCTCATAAGATAGTGTTTTTTATTTATTGTGACATTAAAAAGCATCACTGGGTCTGCCATCGTCCAAATACAGATTCCAACCAGATAACTTTAATGAGGAGTCAGCATATAGCAATAAATCCGTCACTGCATGATCTGACCGATCAAAGCAGCAGGACAACAATGGCCAAATCTGAAATCACATCAAATTTTCAGACACTTTATAGACAGGTGCTCCAAGTAAATATCCATTATTTCAAAGTACAGTAAAAACTTCTTTATTATTTTTTAAACAAAGTTCATATTCGCGTACTTGATCTATATACGTCAACAGTAATGCATGAAAGTTTCGAGCCACGAATGTAATACAGATCTAAAGGTACCTCCCAAGAGCCGATTCTACGATAACAACTCTTCAGATCATCACTATAGATAAGGCACTGGGGATTTGAAAGTATAAAATGTTTGGACAGCTCTCGTATAGAATCTTTCACGTTTGTACGATGCCAATATGATGATTTCTTATATATTTCAAAAGTAGACCTTAAATCTAATACAACAAGGTATAAATCACTTTGCCCATCGTCATGATTCACTTCGAAACGGTACACGTGGATGATGAAATATGTATCTTAAATGCAGGGATCAGAGCTGTGATCACATTGAATCGATTGTTATCGAGCCCCATCGCTTGGCTTTCGCACGATTGATCGATAGTATTTTTTGCGGTCGCTTTATTTATAAAACAATCGATCGTCTTCGATGCGATAAATGCTAGCCCCTACCAATGGCAGCGACGATGTTCTCACGTTAATACGATTCGAGAAATAAAACTACCCTCGATTGCGACAAAATAAAACCAAAGGTAATTTTCCATCATTTATTATTATACTTATTTAGTTTCGATTATCGGTACTTAAGGATCCTTTTTCTTTTATTTCGTTGTATTTATACCTGTCACCAAAGTCTTTATGTTATATTAGCTAGGTCTCAACTGAGAAAACACATAAGCTTCAACTGAGATCACAAATAGAGGGGCGCGAAAACTCTTCTAGATATATACATACGACATTTTTAACCGACTTCAAAAAAGGAGGTGGTGATTCAGTTCGTTTGTATTTTTTTATTTTTTCCTAAAGACCTCATTTAAATTTTATCTCGATCCGATAGTAGCTCCAGAGTTATTTAGGATTTTCGTGAATCGAAGTCGCTTATTTGTACTACTACTATGTGTTTTACTGTTTTTAAATTAGTATCAAAACAATTTTTATAATTCTTCACATAAGGTTTTACTACATTTGTTTCTTTTTTCAGGATTTATACATTTCTTTCCTAATTCCATCCTCACCACTATATATAAACATACATGTATATAAGGGGTGTGGATGGGAAAGTGGTATATATAAAAACATTACACGGGGATTTAAAGTTTATACTATAAAAAGCTATACTAGGGGGTTACGTTTGTAAATTTCATTAAGGTCCTAGCTTAACTCCATCGACCTATGGTAGTAGTTTCAGGAGTCAGTTCTGGATTGCGAAGTCCCCCGGCATCCCGGCCGGGTAATCGTCATTTCATTATCGAAGTATTCGCGGCCGATGCGGGCATTCGGGGACACTTTTTAGTTCGATGCGAAATTACCGATAATCGAACCCGTCGAAGCTTGACGCGCGTCGCCGAATCACATAGTATTGTCTTTATTTTTCTGTCGCGCGATTCTCGTTGCTAAGTGGACGCGTTAAACTTAGGTGTACTACGCCTGTTTTATAAAGGGAAATCGGTATGTAGTGTAACGTAAAGTTGCCTTTCGTGTTCTCTGTTCAGCCACTTACTCTTTCTAAACCAGATAATTTATACCGGATGGTTTATATGTATAATACATTCTAATTATAAATTCCATATTTATTTAATTTTTATACTGAATGCCGAATAAAAATAATAAGAGCAGGCAAGGCAATGTTCAAGCAAGGCGAAGTTGTTTTACTTTGTCCGCAAGTAATTTATACTTTTGCGTTTAGTTTAATTAGCCATGTTTCGCTGGCTATCCTTTATCTTTGTGACCTCCTCTTCGCTAACCAAAGGCTAGAATTTCATCTGTAAGTGTTATGACTGTTGCGGTTATTGCTGAGAAGCGTGAACAACCTAAACATCAGGTTTTTTAAAATCTGTTGTGACAATAATATACACATATGTATAACTAGCTGTGCCCCGCGGTTTCACCCGCCCTGCAATTTTACTTAATCGAAATGACTTACTTAATACTACCGTAATCTCATCATATATCATCATAGATTAGATCTTAGTATAGATTTTGTTATATGTATAGCTGGTTGCACGGACGGTCGGATGTATAAATTAAGGTGATTAAAATAATGGGGTCGCAAAGATTTTTATGCGTATTTTAGGTAATTATTCATGTGAAGGTGAACATAGAAGCTTGCAATTTATTTAAATGCCACCGGAGATGCATTTAGTTTGCTGCTGTATTATAGCATAATTTTTATGATATTTCCGTTTCTAATAAATATAAAATGTCAAAATAAAATGTAATGAAAAACTATGAAATGTCATTGATGATAGTTATTGACAGGAAGACAGTCGCCTCGGTGGGTATCGCTATCTGGCTGATTTATTTGGTTCTGTATCCAGCTAAAGGTTCCCACCGTCACTATATTAGAACCATCTTCTGCCTCAATCTAGATTTTGGTAGAAATAATTATAAATCCTGATAATATCACCTATTAAATTGATCTGTACAACACTACGTACGCCAAATGGAAGTGTATGATCTGAGTACTCTGCGTAATGGATGTGGTTATTCATTTGTGCATATTTTACTCAGCCTGCGGTAGTCCACCGCCGGACATCGGATCTTCTACATATATGTCTACATTATAGCATGAACCGAATGGCCGCGGTCTCGCGGTCTCGCGTTTTGCGGTCTCGCGGTCTCGCGGTCTCGCGGCTCAAAGCACTGTCATTATATCATAAAGATATTCATACATATTTCATCTCATGTTTTCGTAATCACGCTTACTTTTCATTTGGCACAGAGTAATGGCTGGAGGACTCTGTTGACATGTCGCTAGTTTTATTTCAATCTGTTGATCGTTCTCTTTGTTTAGTTACACGTCAATCTGTCATCGACTGGACAAAGAAGAATCGCGATCTCGTAGTGACGAAGATTTTGGATCGTTTGCAAAGGACGATTCGGCTTGCCCGCCTTCTATTTTTAGACTTCTTATTCCCTATCTGCTGTAGGAAGTAACAGAAAGAGAGTGAGCTCTGGAAAGCCAGTTAATGGAGCCCCGTATTATAGGATACCATAGCTTCTAGGGCTCGCTGATTCCTCTGTATAGATAGAATGAATAATTTTACTACACTGTCTGCATTAAATCATCTTATATGTTCACTTGGTTACAAGTGGAATAATAAAAGAGTGAATAGGCTGTTTGTTGCTAAGCTAGTGGTCATACTACCATCTATCGACCACATCACTTCACACCAGGTGGTCATAGTCAAGCTTTACTTTAATCATCTTAAAAATCGACTAGATAGCCCTTCCATCGTATTCCAGATTGGGTACCAAGTGGGTTCTTGTGGGCGCAATGCTTCTTAATCCTTCTTCCCCCGACACAACTACTGTTAGCTATCCAAACTTTAACTGTTGGATAAAACCTCGAATATTCTAATTTATTAGCGACTCGGTAGATTGTGATGCAAACCACGCGACTAATAGGATTAAGCTAATTCGAATGTTCTGTTGAGACTTTAATCAAGGGATTTAAAGACAAAAACGTAGTCGTGTCTTTGAATAAATCATCTGATAGATTAAAATATTACTTATATTAACAGTATTGTTTTATAAAAAGATAACTCAATAGTTGAGCGCCTGACGGATTTACGGTTGGGGTTTTACGAATATCATCTATCGCCGTACAAATTAATAGTTGAATGCAACAAAGATTTCGTCCGGTCAAAAGGGCATATCAAATGGTGCGGAGCAAACGGAGTCTCACGTCTGCACAGTCTCGACTCACAGAGATCACTCCCGGTCCTCGCCGGTTACTTTAAAGGGTTCCTCCAGAGACCTAGGCTGGTTGAAATTCTTGTCCCGCCCACGCGCAAAATACGAGCTAGCTAGCGGCGAAAAATAGCTACAAACTAAAAGAAAATCAATCTAGTATTTATTACCCACAGTAATAATTCTAGGCAGCCATTTAGTACGAATGTATGTATTTTTTTTTTAATATGAATGTGTAAATACCTATATATTCTGTTCTAGTAGATTGAGGAATTGCCGGAGCGACATCCGTGACAAGCTACACGCTACCAAGATAATTTATTGTCGACGTTAACATTTCATGCGCGATCACCTCATTAAAAAATAGGCCATATTTTCTCAATTAAAGTCAGCCTCGAAGGACCAGGAACTTAGCAGACCGCGGGGGACCCCCACAGCGCGTCTCCCTGTATAGACGTCGCAGCGGGGGCGCTATTAGCAACAATAAAAGATGTCGGTCGATCTCCGAGAACTATATTCAATCAAACATTTAATATGTTTACATTTTTTGCAACCACCGTGCAGTACTCACCGTCGGCGGTCGAGTATTGCGTTTTGCGTTTTGATATATATGATTCTCGAAGACAACGGACCTATGTCTGAGTGAACTAGAACTGGAATACGTCCAGCAGTTCCAGGTCCTTAGCTCCAGGACATAATTTACTTGATGACAATGATCATGTTATGCAGCACATGGTTTCGAGTACTAAAATAACCCTGCTAATTGCGATAGTCATCTGCCGTCGTGTAATTGAGTTTCGTAATCGTTTAAAATTGAATCTATTTATAACATCTTTAAATGCTCACGTCTATTTTGATTAGCTGCGACCTGATTGATTTGAGGGGAATGGTACTCGTGTTTGCGAGCTTGTATGCATTTGTTTAAATCTTTTCCTACTGAAAAAAATATATTAAAGCTTGAATAAAAATAACCTTAAATTAAAAAGTCAAGACTACGAAAATAGCACTCGCTTTCAAGTTTCTACTGAAGGGATGTCTTCTTAACTACACACGCTCATTAGAAAGATATTCTATATATTCATAAATATTTCAGAGTATACAATAAATAGTTCAGTTGTATAACATTCAGGAAGACATTGCGTGCGTGTATGATCTTATATCCAATTTAGAGAAAGCAGCACGGTAGCTCACCGCGAGGCGGTATATATTTTCAATTTACGTTCTGCGCTATACAGAAGGCTTAACAATAAGAGGCGACTACACAGGACGGCACTACCCGCCATTACGTATTCCGACCGCGCGCGGATCTCGCAGCGAAAGAAAACGCGATCGCGCCGCTCGATTCCATTCCAATGATTCCTCATTGCGAAAGCTTCGTCCGAGCTGCGGTATGAAAGTAGCAATGTGTCCTGCGCTTTGTGTACGGTCGAAACTATAGTGGGGATGTGCGGCGCAGTGGGCAACAAAAAGGCATGAGGTAGACGTCATTGGCAGATAATTGTCGCTCCGGCGCTGCGCGTATCGCCCTAGATAAACCGTTTCCATCGTATTGTGCGTTCCCCGATAGCTTCCACAATGCACTTTGAATATTACTAATTAGGCTCTGTTTATGAGCCCGCGGCCATTGTTGAAATAATGAGATATTTATCTGGTCGTTGTCTGCAAATGAGATTTGCGATCCCGCTTTGTCGGTTGGCGAAATTGCTGGAGCTTTGTTCCTTGTGAAATATTATCTCTTGGGCGCCGGACTTTGTCCATGGCATTCGCAATGCCCGGTGTCCCCTCGATCTTTGTATCAGATGGAGCACGTAGATACATCCCTAGGGATTATTCTTCATTGCTCCTTACAAGATGTTCGTAATTTGTTAATACTAAAGATATCATATGGAGATATATAAGTTTCTTAAATATTCCGATTTACGAAATTTCCTATCGCTAAAGGCAAGATACCCTTTTTAATACGTACGTGTTTGTGTCAAAATGATCAAAGCTTACTTACCTTTTCTTACGTAGTAATTACAAATATTATCCTTACAGTTTATCGACCTGCAGAATACATTCACATTTAAAGTATTTATAATTGTTTTTTGTATTATTACAAAATAATTATATTAATTTAAACGGTAGATAATTGTGAGGGGAAGTCCAAATACGCGGCAAATACTTGAAACTACAGTAATCCATATTACAATTTGAAATTTCCCTCTTGTTACCAATTCCTTAGTCGTATATTTCAAAGGAGATGGTATCCGGAGAATTGCTTCGAGGAATTTGAATATTTTGTTACAATTAATGTGTGATAAACATTAACGCCGCCGTTGCGTTCCAATTGCTCTGCATCGGATTCCGTAAGGTTTTTCGATGCGACCATTAAACGTGTAATTATACTGTGGAGTATTCTCTAGGATATTCATTTACGATGTGTTTGATGTTAACATGACAATTACAATTGTTACAAAGTTGTAAATGTTTTGTAATGCTGTTAATGGAAGTTCGTAAAATACTTACATGTTAGTATTTATGTGCATTTTTTTGGGGTCTGTAATGATGATTTTCTTGGTTTGGTATCTGTCTATTATCTGGAACGTGTGCGTCCCTATATTTCACTTATTAGCCAAAACTATAAAACACAGAGCAATTGTGCGTGTGGGTGGTTGTAGCCTCAACGTTTCCATGGGTCATGCACGTAGATGGTTGTAGGGGTTTAAAAGATACGGAGGTTAGATTTTTTTCGATAATATGTTACTACTATTCGTCTACATTATTCTGGACTGGTCTAGAATATTCTCGATTACAAATCTATAATTATATAAGTAGAAAAAATCTAGGTATGCGGGTGTTTTGCAGCTAGTAAGGATAGGAGGAAGCAAGTCACACATTTAATTATAAATTAAAGACGTGAACGCTTATAAAAATGTATTATTAAACACGTTCAGAAACGATTTTCTTTGGTATTAAGTGAACGCTACCCATAGGCATCCGCCACAAGGTAATGATGTGTAGACGCGTTGCCTCCTTTTTTTTTAAGAGGAGTGGGACACATATAAAAAGGAAGAAAAAGGAAGGGAAAGTGAATTGGATTTGGGCTTCCGGCAACTCACTCACTTAAAATGCTTCTACTTTATGCCTGTCTTCTTTGAGGTCGTGTTATTTTATCGGTCGAGCTGGTTCTTGCTCCGTTTGCTACGGTTAATGCTATAAAAGTTATTCATTAAACAACCAAAATGTTTGTTGAGTAATAAAGGAATTATCTAAATATTAAGTTAAATCGTACTATTACAAAAAAAAGTTGCTAAAATTTACGCACCAGTTATGTGTCTCTAGATAAAATCTCATTTCGTGTTTATTGCACAATGAATTGTAGCGTTTTATGTTAATAACTGAGGGCACGTGGGCGGCGAATGTCGAAATACTGACTAATCTGGCCGTGGGTTGCCAGCGAAAAAAAAATGGCAATTTTAAATTATTCATGCTACCCACACCACCGTGCCCGGAATCAGTTCTACGTTTTTATCTTTATTTTATATTTCTACATTGTTAATTACTTAATTATTTATTATTATGAGGTCTTGTCGAATTTTCGCCCACTCGCAATTTAATAGGTGATCACAAAATACATCATTGTTGGTGTTAATAAGTATTTTTTCTGATGTATTTGTTAAAGCCTCGTTAGCGGCGTTGTAAGCATTTCTCATTTTGACGTTTACGAAATTTCTTGACTCCTTAACGATTTGTTTAATAAACTACATATTTATGCGAACAGTTTCGCTTATG
Source organism: Papilio glaucus (assembly GCA_000931545.1). Lineage (NCBI taxonomy): Eukaryota > Metazoa > Arthropoda > Insecta > Lepidoptera > Papilionidae > Papilio > Papilio glaucus. Next base: position 230,296 of record JWHW01039591.1, read on the forward strand.
GCAAATTTTCATTTTTCTTGCTCTTTGAACAGGCCTCTTTCTGGTAGCTAATGGAGATCTCACGTGTAAGATTATAATTGGAAATAAATTCAGATTTATAGGTAGGTTTATATCTAGGTATATAATATTATTAATTTACGGCAGTATATTTAAACAATCGTAATTTCATGTATAAATACAACGCATTTTGATTTCGTATGTAAAACTAAAAGAGATCTTTCTAAATCATGAGATTTTAAAATCACTAAATAGTGTATATATTGATAAAGGCCGTATACGAGCACACGTAACCGACGTGCATGTTTGCGTAAATGATGAAATGTAAATGATGATATAGGTGTGCCAGGTTCGTACCAAATAGTAGTCTTTGTCTAACTTTCTGAGTTAGGGACGTACGTGCTTCTTTATTAATTTTCTTGTTCCATGTTATAGTTATACTACTCACTTCAAATCCCCCGAAATTGCAGTTTTCATATAGACAAATTGATTAAGATTGAAGTATCTTTTTACATATTACGAAATCGAATTGTTTACGTTATAGATAAGAATTACTTATGATATACCTTTTTATATTTTTATACAGCATATATCAACTATGATTTTAAGGTTGTAAACGTTCGTTATCAAGCTGTGGACATCGAATTTTATCTAAATATTTAGTACTTCCTTACAGCTAAGTGTCGGAGGTCCGTTAACATCGTTTCCGCTCCACATTTGTTTATTTTTTAGCAAAATCCGTTATTTGCATGATTTCTACACGTGAGTCAGGAACATGTTTAGATCTAAATACATTTCTATAACATTTTATATTTATTTTTTAATTCTATATTAGTGTTGTCTTTAAGCACGTTTGAACTTTTTGAGTTTTTTTTTGACATTTAATTTTCTAATGGCTGACTGGTATTTTTTTTATAATTAATAAACTAGTCAAGCGACTACAATCCCGTATGATGTTTAGCAACACCTTGTTTATTCTTCTTCAAGAACGCAGATTACTTCTACTTCACGCCTGTCATCTGTGACGTCGTGGTGTTTCACCGGTCGAGCAAAATTCACACAAAAAGAACAATTGATGCAATAGATGTTGTTGCGGATTCCACTGTTAAAGACCACTGTCCTTTTCGTACATTTGTACGAGAATTTGAGTTGTACATCTCCATATAATAGAGAACTTATTGTTTATGTCAACTTTTTTTTTTTCAACTTTCGACAACAGATATCATATAATAATCGCACAGATAAAAAAAATCGGACAATACATCCAATATAAACAATATATAGTAGGTAATTATCATTCATGCATAAGTAATTCCAATTTAAAATTAATTAATAATCTATAACGAGTTCTGACTCACATGTTAATGAGTTCAAAATCGAGGTAAAATTATTTCACGTTCATCGATTATGAATGGAAATATCGATTTTCGACCGAATATGTTAAATTAGTATCGTTCATTTACAAGATCCCGATGGCGTTTAACATTAACGACAAATTGCAATCGCGAGTCATCTCGCGCGACCGTCGTTAAGGAAGCGATCGCATCGATACTACGAAAGTGAGACATCGTGAATTACAATCGATTACTCGCCGAGGTGAAATCACTAGTGTCGGCTCTGAGCACCCCGCCCATGCCCCGGCGTGAATATCGACTTATTAAGTCATTATCGACGTCGTTTGCACGTTCGAATAGTGAAACTTCAGGTAATTGGGGTCATCGCGAAAGCTTGATTTTCACGTTTCGTTATTGTGTTTTTTTTTTAACAAGCATTAATTGGCAAGACTTCCGAAATACATCTGAGGAGTTGCAGATAGCATAGAATTTAATAAACCCTCATTAATTATACTTCTGTTGGATTGTGTCTTATGTTCGTTTTCTTCTCTGTATTCTTCTGCCATTCATATTCGATTTTCTCTTCCTGCGAATCCTATGCATTGGCTCACCCAGCAGACGAAACTCTCGTAATGGTTCGCCGGCACAACCAGCTCATTCCAGCAATTTTAATGCTCAATTCTGATCCATATTTCTTATCGTATAGTTTGAAAATTGATTGAATTGACTATTATTTAACGTTTGACACCTTATTAGGGTTCCGTACCCAAAGGGTAAAACGGGACCCGATTACTAAGACTCCGCTGTCCGTCTTTCTGTCTGTTTGTCCGTATGTTACAAGGCTGTTGTATGAATTTCTGTTGCCGCTATACTAAATACTAAAACAATAAAAATATATTTTAATGGGGTTCCCATACAACAGTTATGATTTTTTGCCGTTTTTATAGGTACGGAACAACTTCGAGCGCGAGTCCGATTCGCACTTGGCCAGTTTTTTTTCGTGGGGAAATAAATGCCCTCTCATATTCGACTCTGTGGGGACGGAGAGCCGAATTATTTGGGGCTCGCAACCTTTGACATGTAGTTCAACTCATTTAAGATTTATTTTAAGAACCCTATGTCGTAGCTATCTCCATCAAAATTGTCTAGTGGTTTGGGCGGGAAAACGTAACAGAATGAGATATTGTCATATTTTATGATATTAGTTAAGACACTTTAATCATTTTTCTGTAAAATGTGATAAGTACATATAAGTATGTGTTTTGTTTCTTTTATTTAATTAATTAGATCACACATTTTAAGTCTGATAGATTTTGCACCAAAATTTATTATATGATAAAATATTTCGCTAACAATTTGGTTAGCGTGTTCGAGCGCCATTTTTCTTTTACAATTTAATCTGGTTTCCAATTAAAAAGACTTATCGGTTTACTCGGACTCTTTTTTAAGGACTTTGGCGGACTTTCGTTCTGCCAAAGCCCTTAAAAAAGTTAAAGTGATGAAGTGTAAGTAGGTGAGAATTATCTGTGTCCCTTAATAAAGTACACGCCTGTCAATGAACATTAAAACCCCAGCTAAATATTTAAAATTTTAATATCATATCACAAGCTTCAGTTTTAATATACTGTAAGAGTTTTATAAACGTTTTTGACGGAATGTTTATTATAAGAAACGAGTTTGAAATCGAATTGGAATACATTAAGCTTCCGTTTAATTTAGTCTTGCATTTTGAAAAGTACAGCTTTGCTAATATGGTTATTCTGTAGTAACGTTTCGATGTGTAAAGAAATTTGTAGTAAAGTACATTTTCACGTATATTTCTTAGAATGTATTTCTATTACACAAACACACACATAGACAACATACTACCTCGAAATACACAATAGGGTTAGCGTGTACATACATTTACAAAATCACACAGGTCGCGTGGGTTGTAATATTAAAATAATTGTTTCACTTGTCCACCTGCGATCAAAAAACAATTACCTCGCAAAACTTTCTTCTTTCGTATGCGCAATTTAATTGAAATTAACAACGTATCGTGGGGCTAGTCCTCCTCCCCCTGTCAATAGCTATAATCAATTGTCGGTTGTGCGCCGGCTTTCCATCGTTTCTTGAGATTCGCGGAAACGAAATTTCGCGCGTAATTATCGCTTCTACACGTCACAGAGACGACACTGCGCGCGTCAACGGCATAACTCACCGGGGTAATAACACGCCGCGCATCGCTCGCGCATCCCCATGTGACCGTGTGCGAGTGTGTGGTACAAGTCACAACCTAATTGCGGTATTGACAAAATAGTGATATAAGGCTTTTTTAATAGAAGATTGGTTCATAATATTAAGTGATCGCTACTCTTAGGCAATAAACTAATAAGTTGGAGATGCGTTGTCAGTTTGCGGATAAACAGAAAAAAGGATATTTTCTTTTCCTGTCACCTCTTCCGTCAAATCCTCTTCACCTTCACCTTCCTATTCTTTTCTTATTAGAAAAGGGTGGGAAGGGGAAAAGGACCAGAATTAGGGCCCCGGCACATTACTCATCAGACGAGACACAGAATACTTCTACTTCACGCGTCTTCTGTGAGGTCGTGATATTTCACGGATCGAGCATATTCTTGAAACAGATGTTCTTGTTGCGGGCTCAATGACTAATTCCCATCTCCTATCTTCCTTCTTTCATTTTACTTGGCAATATTTCGATGTATTATTTTTAAAGAAGAATACTACAGACGGGCAAACAACTCACTGAACGTTATGTGATGGTTATAGATGCTTTGCCAGCCTCTTTGCGTTGGGACTGGATGATAGTGAATAAGGCCTGTGAGGTCTTATCCCGGTCGAGCTAGTTCGTATGTATTAGATATGCTGTTGCTACCTCTACGACTATTGTCATTTGATCTCGACTTCCAGCAGGTTATTATCGCTACAGCGTAAAACTCACGGCGTTGCGTAACATCGCAACCGTTCATTAAGGTGCGCATTTCGGATAATTGCGCGTTGATAAACCAAGCAAATTGTCCGCGAATTACCTTCGGGCCGCGCATGATGGATATCGCCGCGCCCTACAAACCGTCGCGACTGATGCCTCCGACACTTCGAGGCCTTACACTTTACATGTTATCGCTCGAGGGGTCAAGGATGACTCCAGTTTGTGGCATTGTGCTGTTGTAACACGAAGCCTATTGCCCACCTGTCGCTTCAAGTAAACCTTACTGTTTACTTTCTTGAGGTGTCTCATGATTAGAGTGAACCAATATGCTTTGTTATCATGTGATTAAATATTGGGTAATATTACAGACTTTATTTATATAAAGAAAGAACATCGGTCTATTGTAGAACTCAGCAGTATTTGTATTCATAAGAACGTGGTCCAGTACGTTCACTACGGTGACTATTGACCGATGATCTCCGTTCGAACAGACCCAATGTCTAACTTTGAGAATTTAAAGACTGAAGCATGGAAAGTCATCTCATTGTTTATTACCGTAATAATTGTTGATCATTGACTTGTAATTATAATCGTAATAGCTTTTGGCGACACGTTAAAACATGCTATATCATAAAAAATTTCTATAACAAACAATTATGAACTTTATTATAGACGATTGAAGTCGAATTTTGATCAGACCTTTAATAAATCTTTCATGTTTTTATAGCAGCGTGTTTGCTTTAACATAACCGCTACGAATTTTCGCATCCAATTTACTTTAATGGCGTCACCTGTCCCCCTCTAGCAGGCGATTTAAGTACCTGTGGGAGTGAGAGGATAAATAAAAAAGGCATAAATCGACAATGTAAAATTTAACGATATAATCTGTGCGATGCTGTCAGTGATGGCGGGAAGACGAGTCGACCGCGAGGCCGGAACGAACTGTTATTGTTTCTTAGAAGCTTTTTTTCGAATACAATCATTTGTTAGCTTATCTCTGAACAGGGAATGTTTCATGTAAATATAATGTTATTGTGCACATTTGTTTATTAAGATAAGAGAGATTTGTAATATTTTTGGAAGGTGGAAGTAATTGTTATTTGGTTAGCGATTTATGATTGAAAATATTTTTGCGAGCAATGTCGTTCTGTTTATAAACAAAGTTATCTTTTTGATATGTAATGAAGTTGTTTCGATTTCGAAGTGTTAGAGCACATGGGTATTAATTAGCAGGTTCTAGGTTAAACCCTCAGTCCGCAAACAAACGAATAAAGTGCGATATATAACTCAGTTATAATTAATGATATTTTATACTATAGATATGTTATACTCATACAAAATCACCGGTTAAAAGTGTTTCAAAGACAGCAACATTCACACATGTCAAATGGTGTAAAAAGGATAGCGTAATTAAAATAATAAGAAAAAAGAGGATAGCTAGTGTTTGTCACTTAAGCGTAAATGTAAACACATGATGTAAGACACTATAGAAAAAGCGTCCTATTTAGGACGCTTTTCGAGTCTTCACTTTTCGACCGCTAATGGCATATCTATTGTATTATATCATTGGTTCTAATATTATATCTACGTTAAGCTTGTATTCTGTAGAGTTTAGATACTTTTCCCGGTCGCGCCGGCCCTAGGAGCACCAGGAGCTACTTCTTCGTGGTTCTATCCCTGTTGAAAGTCTGGTTTGGATGAAAGTAATGTCTGGCGATATGTAATCTGTTCTGCTTTATTTTTAAGTTATTTAAAGGTCAATCAATATATAATAATCCCTTGAACTGACCCCCCACCTCCATTTGTGTGCCTTATATCCGAGAATCTATACCCAGTCGACGAAAAAAATGTGTGTTTTACAAAATATGTATTCGATTTCCTGGTTTGAGTATGTTCACAATAACCCGTAATTGTTGTGTTATCTTTGAAACTTCAAGGATCTACCTTGGAATAGATACGATAAAAATACGTGCGTCTATGTTGTTGAGCATAATGTGCCGTGCTCCTTCTGTAGCACACCGTAGTCAACTCGACAGCGATCCGTCGCTACATCAAGCTAATGTTTTGCTTTTCAGTGAGTCACAGAATGACTTCATCTTTGACGCGAACGTGTCAAATTAACAAACATTGCAAAGCTTTTGATAATATGCACGTATAAATGTGCAGGCATTTTTAATGCGGTCAATATCTGTACATACGTGTAGATAAAAGGATGATTTGCTTAAACTGAAATACGATAACATTGGTCGCCACTTTAAATAATAATTTTAAGGTGAGTGTTTATGTCACCGTTAAATTATGAACATCGTTACTTTATAATCTCACTAGCGATGAACTGAACTAACCAATTACAGTTTGTGTATTTTTACATGCTGTACGTATGGTGCATGTGTCGGTCATGGACCGTCACGGACCGACGATCTGGGTAATGTGGTAGTAGAATAAGGATGCGAGCGCCAACTGGTCGTTGTGGCGGTCATTGAAGCAGGCCAACTACCAGGAACGTCTTTGATCTTTGATGATGATAATCCACATGAGATACACTCCTATTTTATTCATTAACATATGTTAAAGAATAGGTTGGTGACTAAGACCGTCACTGAGATAGTTTGAAACATAGTAATGACGTTACTAGTGTTGCAGAGTGGACTGTATTTTACTTGGTAATATTGTAGTTATATAGTCAAAGCTAATGTCAACGCCGGCACGTTGTAGCGACTGAATTGCGTGGGGACGGTGAGCGACGGTTGAAGGCGTCCCTCGCGTGTCTCCCTCGGTTCAGTTGATACTGAACAGGTAGGAAATAATAAATTGCATAATTTAATGTCCCCATCCGTATTCATCAACGTACTGACATCCGGTCAGTCTCCAATATTTTCATTTATATGTTTCAAGCGTTCCAATGAAGGGATTCCCTACGATTATGACTTTGATAGCACCAATTGAGATATCATCTTTTTCTTCCCATCCCCACCTTCTTCCCTTGTTTACTGTTGTGCATTTCTTTTTCCTCCGGGCATCCGTAACTCTAATTTTTGATGTTCATGGTAGCGGCGGTGATATTGGGTGGGTCATAGTAAAATGTACTTTTGAAAAGTTTGTATTCACCTGTAAAAAAATCCCATAAAAGGGAGGGAGGCTTCGTTGTGGCTACTCGATGTCATCGCTTTCCTCGTCCAATCACGTCATTTAATTGTAATCATGTAATTCTTGGAGCTTTGTAGGTACAAACTATTTCAGCATTCTCAATGTTCCGAATTAACCGCTTCATTTCAAAGCAAACAAACATCAAACATCGACGAATTAAAACAAAACATTCGTCTAGAATTGGCGTCGATTCCCATAGCGACATGCAGGCGTGTCTTCGAAGATTTAAGATCACGTTAAGAAGAGTGCTTTCGTCGATCTGGAGAGCATCTTGACGGTATTGTTTAAGAAACATATTGTTCGTGTTAAAATTTAACTTGGGACAGTATAACCTAAATTTTTGTACAAACTTTTCAAAATTACTATTTATTATGGCGGATGTAATATTGAGAACCACGGTCTCGATTGCTTCGATGAATTAATGTAGGGTATTGTAATTTTGTGCCTATCAACATTCGATCACAGCGCCACTCAACATCTGTGATTGCGGTCGAACACTAATTTATTCCTTATAAAATTATTATCCATACATGTCGGTGATTTTTCTCCCCGTCACTAATACATTCGCGGGGGTACAGCATTTAAATCGGCAAGCTCCAGTACTGCGAGGTTGTGTGGGCAGAGTACACAGTGAGGTGTAAAGTGGCACAAAAGCTTGGTGGCCGGTCTCTCGTGGCATTGTGGGCCACCGCGCGCCGGACAATGTTAATACCGCGGTTATGATGATAAATGTTCACCACTATATTGTTGTCGCACGCGCGTACCGTTAGCAGATGCAGAACCTTAATTTAATGAATTAAACTTATCTCTTACGAATCTCATAATTTTGTGCAGTTTGTTCATCGATTAGAGAACATGATAACAGTTCTAATGAAGCACAATAACTAATAATTTGCATTCATCAATACGGTTACTGCGAATTTTACATCCACTTGAAAAATAATCATTTAAACTACAAAAAAACTACTTCAATTTATGAAAATCTATACATATAATAAAAATGTAACTGAACGCTGTCTGTACATGGAAGATATTTGAGACTGTTATTAGAGGGCCTTCATAAACGCAATAAAACCCAAAACCATGGTTATTAGAATTTTTGTCTGTTTGTCTGTGCGTTTGTTACCGCTAATC
>JWHW01039591.1:242298-259526 GCA_000931545.1 Papilio glaucus
CCCCCCCCGTCCAATCTTGCCCTTCCCATCATGTCCTTATTAGGAAAGGATGAGAAAGGGAGGAGGACTGAAATTAGCTCCTCACTCAGAAGACGAAACGCAGAAGCATACTTATACTTCACGCCTGTTTTCTCTGAGGTGAGGTTAACCAGTCGATTCGTGCAACAAATGTTGTTTTTGCGGGCTTAACCTCTGTTAAAATTGAATACTTAGTAATAACTTATATTCAATAAATCCATTTTGATGCAGACTCTTTAAAATGACAGATGGTGTGAGTGATTTTTTTTGTTAAAAACATATGTTTCACGAATGGGCCGGTGATAGGCAACTTCACAGAAGACAGTCGTGAAATAGAAGTATTCTGCGTTTCTTCTGATGAGTGAGGTGCCGGCGTTTCTAATTAGGAAAGGTTGGGAATAGGAGGAGGAGTTGACGGGGAGGGAGATAAATAGGACAAGCAAATGCCAATTTTTCTTTGTCGTCCTCTGTCCATTAAGGGTTGGCAATGCGTCTGCAACTCATTAGCTTGTTGCGAATGCTTGTTGGTCACTTAATATCGGGTGAACCGTTTGTTCGTTTGCCACAATTATTCTGCTATAAAAAGAAAATAATATATTTTTGTTGTATTGTTGTTGATGTCGGCCGACGGTTCGTGATATAAATAATTGTAAACATTTCACAAACAATAGACGCGAACAACGTTTGGCTTACGTGGGCAGCGCCGGGCGGATTGTTAACAGAGAAATTGTGTCAACCGCACGACCTCCGCCGAGACATACCTTATAAATTATAGCTACATATAAAATTAACACAACTGTCCACTTGTGCGACTCACGTCGCGTTATCTTGCATAGCAGCATGACATTTTCATCAAGTTTGAAGTGCTCAAACCCGTGGTCTTAATTAAAAAGTGATCAACTTTGTTCCTCACTCGCCACATATGTTACACACACTAATAAGTTAGGCGTTCGGTGACTTAAGTTACTTAGATGATAACTTATGAACAACAACATTGGGAAAAGACGAGAGCCTTTCTCCCCTTGTAACTCTGTTTTTCTGTACATTTGTTTTGTTTATAAGTTAGATTAGAACAAGGATACTCTGTATTTGCCGAGAAAGTCAGCAGTTACTCCATTCAATTAAAGTTAGACATGTTACGGTGATTATGATTGAGAATTATTAATAGTTTTTAATCCTCGTTAATAATTACCGAAGTTCAAGGAAAATATCAATAAGTTATTCTTTTTACCGGGTATTATTAATAATGACATTTTACCTGATAAATTTCAACCGCTTTAAATAATAAAAACCCATATTCTTTGTTATTATTTATATTTACCTTGTTAATTATATCTACCGTAACAAATATTATGTTATATACTAAATTGAAATGCTAGCTAGTTTGTGTGTATCGTATTTAAAACCATCTTAGTTGTAATTGTCAAAATATGCAGCGACATCTGTGGTGTGGTCGGAGCGCAGGCAGTGCGGATCAAGGCTGCGAATCCGCATCTGGGTCGCGGGACCGGTCGCGCGGCGCCGCGTAGCGCCTCGACACCGCACCGACGGACAAATTAACATTTCTTTTTATAATTCCACTTAATTGACCACCGAAATTTAGGGCGTTTTGCTGCAATAGTCGTGTCCTCTTGCTTATATTTGGGTTATGTTAACAGCATTGCGCGGAGTGTCGGTCTATCTTGAAATGAAAGTTGTAAGCTCGCGATTGAAACTTTTCAGTTACCTCTACATTAAATATGATTGCTTATTTTAGTTTATATTCTAGACAGTTAAATATGAATGTGGATGGATTTTACTATAGAGGTAGGTTTTAGAAAAGATGGATGGATTAAGGAGAGAGTGACGACTGAAATGACGATGATTAATGATTTGGAAGTTGAAAACCAGTTGTGCCGACCACACAAAGTTGGAAAAGAGCATAGAGATGATGATTTCTAAATTCTAGAGCTAGATAAAATGAAGAAATAAACACGTGCGCCCGTATCTCAGAGGGGTAGGTAGAGATTATAGAATTCCATTACTCACGAGCTTTTATTCAGACATCTATCATCCTTGGTCCGGTCTAAAGGTCTAATCTGATCGGTAAAAGTTTCTTACCAAGCTTGTCCTTTACTAACTCAAGCAATCCATTTGTAAGGTAACACCTACGTTTTACTTATATTTAACTAATATTACGTGACTTAAATGAAATGATTATGATTAGTGACCCATTGTATCTTTGTAAATCTTTTCTGGATGAATGTTATACTTTAAATAATAATCATATAAAGGAGATCATCATCTAATTGTAACCCAAGTCTTCTATGTAGAGGCTGATCTGGTTGAAAATATTAATCTAAGAAGAATGCTTTGTGGTAATCGAATAGGTATGTTAGTTTACTTTAACTTTGAACGGTGTGATACTTCGTCCAGTTAAGTCAAAGGGCAGGATCGGAAGGATAATGATGTCCAGAGTGCGGTGCGATGTGTCAGGAATGATAGAAACAAACTGATACTACGGAGTTAAATGCACTGATTCAAATTTTACATGAATTTAGGTCGCGCGCGTCATTAACACGCCGCGTCTAGTTAAATTATTGTACTGTTCAAACGTCAAGATTAATTGTTCAATTAATGTTACAATTATAGACTTTTAATCGATGACACGACCTTTAATATTTCTTTGAGATTTTTCCTCCAATAGTGGATATCAAATATCGAATGCGCAACTTTGTATTTTTAATTAATGCGATTTCCACTTGATTGTGTTTACCACTAAATAGGAAAATGCTCTAAATTCTTTGTGCATTATTTTTTGGTCTTCAAGAAGGAAATTTGTAAGTGTTTAATCACGATCCAATACGACATTTCAATGCGATGGAAAGACGATACGATGAAATGTAGCCTTTTATTCTTCTATTGGAAATAGTCTCTAAATAAGTCACGCTAGCAAGTAAGTAGTTTAAATAATCTCAAATTAACCTTTTATCTACTCATAAGTTGGGGAACCTAATATTTAATTCATAGTAAGTTACGACAGCTCTGTCTGTCTGTGACACTTTCACTAAACCGATTTAAATGAAATTTGGTACAGACATAGTTTAGAGCCCGAGGACGGACATAGTCTTTTTAGTGCGAAAAAGGCTGTGCCTAAAAAAATTAAAATGCTGCCCAATGTCACTCTTCCACGTGGACGCAGTCGCGGGCATAGCTAGTAAAATATAAATATACGCTCACGGCCGTAACCCAGAGGGGTACGCTGAGATTATGTAATTCCATTTGCCGCGATTCTGGCACACCTCTCTCGATTCTTCTACGCGAACATGCTCGTCGATTACGGCTACTTCTTATATCGCCCTTCTTTAGTATGTTACTAATCTGGTCGTTTTAAGTTCGGAACTTTGAGTAAGAGGTTTAATCAAGACTGGGATTCATTCAAGAGGAGTCGAGTTACAGGTGCAGGAGGCTTTTCTCCTGAATAATGAAACTACTACTTCAACCACAAAAACTACGATCTAACAGGTTGTACAATATTTTTTACTGAACAAAGCTTTGTAGTTCTCGTATCAACTTTATAATAAATATTATAACTCAGTTTTATAATAACTCAGTTTTAACTGTAAAGTTAGTAACTTAAGTTATGTTAATCAACTTATTAATAATGTACTAGATTATTAACTGTCTTTAGTCGATTATTAATGCCTTAAAAACTAATACTTGGCATCTTTGGATGGATTACAAATTTAACTTTTATGCTTAAGTTAATAAGGTTTTCTATTGAAGCATGGCTATTAACAACTGTATTTTCATTTATATACAGATACTCGTACAGTCGAAAAGCAAATCGAGGCTTAAGGTAAGGTTTATTTTTTAAATTATATTATTATAAACATACTGATTCCCACGATTACGTCAACGTAGTAATTATACATTTAAAAAGCATAAATTTTTTCAAAGTCAAAGTGAGACAACAGTATAGCGTTTACTCTCATTCAAAAGAGTAAAAAGGTTATAAAGATAAATAAATATTATATAAGTGATCTCACAAAGCAAAAACTGGTTTGTCGTGATTTATGAGACTAACTGACCGGCAAATTAGCCATTATAACTGGTCAGAGCAATTACCCGGTGCCCTAGAGAGCTGCGGCGTAATATTTAATAGCATCTGTTGAGCGCATCAACAGATCCTACGTCAGCTGTCTGGATTGAGAGGAATGCCTTCCGCGTCTTTCATTATGTGAAGATCTAACTTTGATTACCAGGCTGTCTGAGTATACGTGGACTTGATCACCGCTACAAGAGCGTTGCCAACTTTACGATTCGCAGCGCACCCATGCCTACCACCTTAACCTGTGACAGCCTAGTACCTAGGATAGCTGAATAAACATCACATAATTAAGTAAAAGGATGGAAAGGAGATGAAGCGTGCAGCATATAACTTGATTTAACTACAACATACAATACAACAGCACCAGTGTTTATGTCCAACTATGACGTGGGTACCTTCCAAGAGAAAAGTGAATAAGGCTGTTGCTAAACTAGTGCGTACCATCTATCGAGAACACATTGTTGGATAGTTTATTCATATAAAAAAAAACTTACAAATACCAGGGCAATATCGCAAACACTGAAAAGCAAAGATAGTACGTTAGCTTAGTAATTTCACCATCCTACACCGACTTTAGACTTGTTAATTGTGACCTTTGTAGTTATAAATAAATGGACGCTATGACGTACTTCAGTAAAATACTGCTGTTGTAAACAAATATTTACGTTATAACAACGAAATAATTCACAATTTGTTGTTATTATTTTGATAAAATTTAACTTTACGTCATTCTAATTTACGCACGCACCATGAGAGCATTTTCCTTTATCGAACTATTTTAAGCAGTTTGTTCTGTGGCCACAAAGTTAGCGTTATGTGCATACTGAAATTTCTCCTTAATGTCTCAATCGGATTAGTGTTTGTTCAGTGGAACAGATAACTACTGAAGCTGGACGTCGCATGCGTTTGTTCGCGCATCAATATGTATTCTAACGGAGCGCCCGGGATTGTAACGATAATTGAGAATTACTGCCGTTTGCCGCCGTAGCGCCCATTGTTAAAGCAGTTTGGGCCATGAGATTTAGAATCCTTTCACCAAATGAAATGTGTCCCGAATCGAAAATATGTTAGCATAATAAATTATATTAATATTCGTGTACTTGTCAAATAAAAATAGTAAAAAGGACAATTTTGGTACTTTGTTACGATTTTATTCCTAATGTTTTTAGCTATTTTCGACTTTGAACTTTTTTTAATATAACTATACCCCTGACAATGTGTGTACAAAATTTCATGATGATCGGTTGAGTTATTAAGGAGTTGCAACAAACAAAGAAACATACATTCGCATTTATAATATCAGTGAGGATTAGACAGGAAGATGTCATTTCTACTAGAACTATTATGTAGCCATTGAATCTCTGATAACAGTCTTCGTGGCTTCAGTTCCAGTTTTGTTACTATCGCTATTGGATATATCTATGCACTAATTAGGTAACACTGTACCCTTTAATATACTAAGAAGATATTCATTTAATTTTTTGTCCAGTTTTTTTTTTATTATTCCCGCTGTCGCTTATCGGACGTTGTTTTCGTGGCCGCAAATCTTTCACCCAGCTATACACCGGTGGCAGGATAGCGGCTCTGTTGTTTACGTCATTGCAACAATTTACGGCGATAGAGTTCGTTGTTTATGTTCGTCCGACGAATATATTACGCGGCGACTGTGCAACTGTCCTTACCTATGATCTCACTAATGCAGATTAGCCGAAATGTCGGTATTGCAAGGCGTTATGGGACATTTTCTGAGAACACGAATACTATGACTGAGGCGTAATCTAGATTCGAAAGGCGACTGATTTTTATTGAAGTGAAAACTTTTTTAGCTGTGTAGAGCGATTATCTGTAGGGGTAATATTTTCGGATACGTGTTACCGAGTGCGTGATTCGTCAATAGATTGCGCTAGTAGTCTTACTCTACTGCATCAATTCTAGTTTTCATATTGCTTAATTTCATTTTATCCTGTAGAGTTGTGATACAAATAGTTATCCAAGAGCGTTCTTCAGAATATCCGTAAATTTGTGAATAATTTTAAAGCTGTAAGAGACTGAATGCCAAAGGGAAACTTTTCCGGACATTAAAAACTTCATTCCTACAATCTCTTTGAAATGAAAGCCTTAAAAGTAAAAGTAATATTTAAAAACTAAAATTAATTTAAACATATAAAGAATAGACTACTGTTTTAAATTTTTTATGTTAGTCCTCAATTATATTTCATAATTGCCTATATTTTTTCCAGTAATTTACTACGCCGACAAGGTAAAAATTTAGTGATAAAATCCACTATAAATACTGCATATTAAACTACTATACATTGTCGCTAGTAAAACTACACGTAAATATAAAACACTTAAAATGTAGCAATTGTAATTTTCGTTTGCATTAATGCTATGAAATTATTTAATACAAGAATATCATACGTCGAACTACGAGAATTCATACTACACTTTTTTATGGAAAAGGGTGGCAAACGAGCAAGCGGTTGACGAGCAACCTGATGTTAAGTGAGCGCTACCCATAGACATCCGCAACAAGCAAATGTGTTGCAGATGCGTTGCCTACCTTTAATGGACAGAGGAGGGCATAGACAGGAATAAGGATATTTCCTTTTCCCCATACACCCCCTCCCTGTCCAATCCTCTTCCCGTTCCCATCCTATCCTTATGAGGAAAGGGTGGGAAGGAGAAGAGGACTGATATAAACCTCCCGCACCTCACTGATCAGACCAAACGAAGAGTATCGTGGTATTTTACCTGTCGAGCCGGCCCATTCGTGCAACAGATGTTGCGGGCTCTACCACTACAACTGTAATTAAATAAAAAATATATCGTCTATGTCGGTAATAAAAATCAATGACACTATAGTCAGGAGGAGCACTACATTTGGCTATTATTAAATCAGTGTCTTAAACTGTGCTTTGTTGTGAAATTGTTTTGCTTTTGGATCTAAACCGCACAGAGCGTTATATTTGTGACCCGGGACCGGTATTACGTTGTGATATGAAACGGTTGCACCATCGCATTCCGTGTATTACAATGCTTTGGAATAGATAGCCTTGGTTATGGTGAGGTGGTTGATATATAAATCTGGAGCACTTGGTACGAATACCCGAATTTTACGGAAGTCTTGTGCTAATGCAAGCCCATTACCATGTAGTATTCTTACCGTGGGTTTTCACTGGCATAAAATCGTGTATCGAAACAATCTTTCTCTCTATCTTTCTCTTTGAAAAAACTGAGATGACAATATGTTTTATGTTAATGTTATCGGCAGTGTAAACTCACGGTTACGATGTGATTCTCCTCCCCACAGATACTTCGCGAGAACTGAGAAAATTGACAACCCGTATCAGCTTTTTCCCGTTTCATCAAATAAATATTGTCACTTAAAACTAGAATAGGCTCCACTTCAGGGTTAGAAAGAACCGTTTCTCAAGGTATAGGTCGAAACAAACGACCTAGCGGCCGGTCAGTCACTGAAGACAGGACACGTTAGGACATACCAGTTTGTGGCTATATCAACCAAGAGATGGGTGCCAAAATTGGAAGTTTTTGCTTTAAAACCACTGTTTTAACCTATTGATATAAGCGCATTGTACCTTAAAATAATTAAACAATATCAATAAATATTATCAGATAAATGACTTGTCGTCGGTCGTTAATGGGTTTTGATTTTAATTGTTATTCCCTTTTGAATGTTATTCGAGAATATACAAGAATGGCGTGCCTTAACACCATTTGTTTCATATTTCTTTTGCTGGATATCCGACCTCGGGGCGACAGCTTAATTATTTGATTAGTCATAAAATTCTTGCTTCATGGAATTTATGATCATCTGTTTTGGTAGACAGAGTAACAGATCTCTGTACTGTGGATCTAGGTTCGAATAATTCAATAGTGAGTTAAGTGTTTGTATTTTATTGTTATTGCCAATCTCTGAATTGTTTTTGTAAACTTTAATACCTAGTAAGTAATTATCTTAAAATTAATACTTTGCCCGGTTATGTTTTTGCGGGTATGTTATATATATATGTCCGTTCGTTGGGACATCCAGTATTCTCAACGGCTTGACAAATTTTGAAAAGATGTCATTCGATTCGTGTTCTTCTCTGTTGTCATAAGGATAATGCCAGTCGGTTATTCTTTCTAGCAACGTATATACTATATAAGGTAACTTTTTAAGCACTAATAGACTTTATCTATGAGGCCTTTACGTTTTATATTAAGACAATTCAATATATAAATACAGGTTATGACAGGATATTGTATTGTGACTTAAGGATTTAAATTTAGCATATTATGAGTGGACAATGTCCTAAAGTGCTTAATGTATCCCCTATCAGATAACACAAGATAAGAATGTTTAGTGAACTGATGCTTTTTGTTATTGTGTGAAGGTCTAAATTAAGTGTGTGTTTTTATTTAATGGCGGTTGATAAAATTGAGTGAAAGTGCTTAGTTAAGAATCAAAAGTTGAATTTTCTTAATTATTAACCGAGCCACTTAATTAGAGCCCACCACAACATCTCTTGCAAGAATTGCAGAAGACAGGCGTGAAGAGAAGTATTTTTGCGTTTCGGTTGATGAGTGAGTACCGGTGGCCTAATCCTAGTCTTTTCCCCTTCCAATCTATTTCCAATAAGCGAAGGATGGGAAGAGAATTTGAAGGGAGATAGGATGGATAGGATTTTTTTTGGTTTATGTAATTATAGCCTTTTATCGAAGGTAGGCAACGTATCTGCAACTCATTAGCTTGTTGTAGATGCCTATGGCTACCGTTCATTTAATATCGGGTGACGCGCATGCTCGTTTGCCATCATCTTCTATAAAAAATCATTAATAATATACATACTTACATGCAATGTAATATAATAATAATAATATTCTGGGACTACTACTAAGCAGAGTTTATTCTATGGAAACCGGACAACTGATATACTACAAACACTATCTTTTGTAAATACGTACTTAAATAGATAATCACACCCAGGCTCAGGGCAAACAGACATGTTCATGTACACAAATGTATGTCCCGGATGGAAATCGAACCCACGACCTGCGACGTGAAAAGCAAGTATCTTACTAACCACGCCAACCGGCCCGTCAATTTTATAGGATATATTAAAGTAAATCGCATAGTTTAAACTGCCTTCACCTTCTTTGGATCATTGATAGCCCTTTTTAGTTTAGGACGAGGAATGTAAATTATTGAATTCTTCGTCTTCGCTTCGTCTATGTGCGTACGTCATCAACTAGTAGAATGCAACCGATAGTAGTCTTTTTAAGTTATTAAAAGAAGTTGTGGTGACTAAAATTGAGTAAGGCATGCTTCAGTGCTGTAGACATGTTGAAAGAACGAAAGAGAAGAAAGTGACAATTTGTCTGTTTTTTTTCTTATGTAGCAAGTATTTACAGGGAACGTGCCAGAATTATTTATATCGAAGAGATTAGTGACATAAATAAAGACGATAATTGAGAAGTACGGATGTAGAAGCGAGAGAGGTGTCCCAGGATCGCGCCAAATCGAAATCTGTCTACCCCGCTGGGTTAAGGGCTTGAGTGCATGTTTATTTAAATACTTAGATTTAACCTCCGTTTTTCACTCGATAATACGTTGGATGCAGACAGTTGTAATCAGTTATTTTTGATAATTTCAACACTTTTGGCATGAAATTTTGTTTCTGTAATAACATCCTATATACCCTATATACATACCTCTTGGTGTTTTATATTTAAATATGGCTGATATATGACGGAGTAGTATTTAATTAGGTGTATTAATTCTAAATGAAACAAGATAAAACTTGCCAAAGATTATCGTCGTCACATCCGAAGCAGTTTGACAGGCGGGAGTTGCGTCTTGCGATTCGGCCGTCTTTTGTCGGCGGCCCAGTAAATTAAATGTCGCAGATGAAATAATAAATTCAATGTGATACAGTTTCACCGCGGTTAGCGTGCGTCGAGAGAAACATAACGGTAGCGTGTAACCAGTCGCTCTATCCACGCATCTTGGTAATTAATCTGGGCTTATCGCTTCACCCTTACAGACCACTTTAAGCATGCTAGTTTCAAACTGTGTTTAACGAATTATGAACCTTTTGCCCTTTTAATAGAGTGTACTTTTAAAGCGGCAGTTCCAAGAGCTGCAAATAAAGTTTGTCACGCTTTTATTAGCATTTTAGTCTGTAAACTGAACTTTAATTGTGCCGCATAAAAGTGAGGGTTGGTCGGATAAAGTGTTTTTGATTTTTTTGTAAATTGCGTAGATGTCACGATAGTGGCTAGGTGTTACAATGTAATTTGTACGCGCGTCCGTTTTTATGGCTTTGCATAATTTAAAAATGTTATCTCATTGTTGCGCATGCGCCTTCCGTGTATTTTAAGGCGGGTAACAGTTCCAGCTGATCTTGAGTTTTTAGTCTGTATTTGTTTTGTAAATTATTTTATCCGGATGGTCAGACAGTGATGGTTGAAATATAAGACAGTTATTTTAACTGAACAACCAGTACAGTTATAAATGAACTAATTTTTTGTGCATTCATTTTATGAAGCGTAAGTGTTATAAATAAGAATCATTATAGTTCGCACTTATAAAGTATATCTAGAATGTCCGCCCTATCATCTATTAACACTCGATTAAAGATAATTTAAAAGTAGTTCTAACTACAACACCACCTGATATAAATTCGGATTTACCGTTGAGTTGAGAGTTGAGCCTCGGGGCTCAACTCTCAACTCAACGGTAGTCCTCGAGAATGTCTACAGTATCTTCTTATAAAAGCCTGCACTTTGATTAATGCAGGGGATTAATCAAAGTGCAGGTAAATAAATTCCCTAACACGTAGTCCTAAATCCTAAAACAACAGTGGTAAAGTCCGCAACAACAACGTTTGTCACACCAATGGGCCGGCTCGACCGGTGAAACACCACAACCTCATAAGCGTGAAGTAGAAGAACTTTGCGTTTCTTCTGATGAGTGAGGTGGCCGACGCCTAATTCTAGTCCTCTTCTCCTTCCCATCCTTATAAAAAAGATGGGAAGGGGAAGAGGATTTGACGGGGAAGGGGATGGATACGAAAAGAAAATATCCTTTTTCCTGCAAGGCATCTGCAAATTATTATGTTGTTGCAGATGCCTGTGGATATCGATCACTTAACATGTTCACCATTTATGCTAGCCCGTTTGCCTTCTCTTTCATAAAAAAAAGAATAGAAATCTATTGTCTTGTTATGTTTATTCTTCATATTTTATTGTTAGTGTAGGTTTACATGTAAATAAATCTATTTTTAACGTCTCTCAAGGAGGTAAATAATCATCTCGTACGTATAAAACTTAATTGAATCGTGAAAGATTTTGATATCTCCGTATGTGACAGATTTTGACTTCACTTTGAAATTCTTGTCATGCAGCATTATGATATCTCTAGATATCATAAATACGAATACTGTTGCCGTAAATATCCGAGTTGCACAGAGCCTCTCGTAGTAGCAACGCCACGCTCGCAGACCCGTCCCATTACGGGGTGTCCGCAAAAAAGAGGAGCGCATTTCGTCGCCGGCGCGCGTCCCGGACGCTAACAAATTGGCTCGTTAACAGCCGATCGCCGGCAATAACTCGTTGCGTCAATCGATAAATATCGATATTATATATCGATGTACGCTACTGAACACAACACCACTAATTTTAGTACATATCGCAATTTGAAAGTTAAATCTAGTTCAACTGAAACGACACGAGTATGAATTGCTGTATATAAATAAACCGGGATTTCCGTGACAATCGGTGATAGGTACCGTTCACGCAAGGTGACCTTCCGTTGACTACCACTAGGTTCCCACGTCTGCCGTCAAGCATTAATATATACAGATTATTGCATTGCAGTCAGAATTTCGTAGAATCTCAAGACGAAGAATACCAGCTGGGCATTGTCCTGGTACATACCTATATTTAAAACACACATTTAACATGTTTTTAAACTGCCGTAATGCGCATGTATAATGGGTATCGGCTGCGTAATTATTGGACTCTTTTTCCATTTAATATATTATCTTATAATACAATACTTATCCATTGAACTCCAGCAAATATGCTGAAGATGTCATCACACCTTATGATCCACTACAATTTATCTGCCAGTATGAGGCTTCTGTCTATAAACATTGCTTACTTATATTTGCGAATACACGTGACAATATCCGTTCTGCCATCTATGCTAGCTAAATTAGTATTAATCCCAACCTCCATAGGAATTGTAAATTTCAAGTCTCAAATTAGTAACTTTAAAAAAAAAATGTTTACATTTGATATCGATCAGCTTATATTTTTATAAAATGACTTTTCTTCTGTCCTTTTCAATCCATCCCCATGCTAGTTTCAGCTCAATTAAATTTTGTAAGCGATAAAACTGAATCATATCAAAACGTCGCATGCATTGCGAGTGCGCGCAGAACTACCGTTGCGTGACGTCACCGACCCGAGACAGGTATACAATCAGACGAGCGCGCAAGAGAGAGTCGTGACGCAAAAACAACATACCAAATAGGGTGGTCACATGTAGCGAAATATCGGTATAAACTGGCACTGAGCGCCGGTGCAGTGCTGGCACTTCGAAGATGCCTCCGATTTCGAGGAATGCCACTCGCAAAGATGGCGGCGATGTTTTGACATTTCGGGATGCGCGGGAATCGATGTTTCGGCGCCATGTGGCGCGCAGGTGCGCGGGAAACTAGCGCAATGGATGCCGTTAGATGATGTTTCCATTTTTAAATACAATGACGACTAATTCTTTTGTTTTATATTTTTAGTTTATGCATCGCCATATCTTGTTAAGTAACAAATAGCCTGAATTGATTAAAGTGCATAATTTCAGTTTTTTAATTTAAAATGTTTACGTAACTTGTAAATCGAAATTCGTCTGCGTACTCTGGACGCACGTATTAAAATCGAGTATTGCGCGTTACCAGAATTAAGTGACACGTGTAAAAGAATCAATACCATAAAAATGCAAATGTTAATAGCGATGTAGGAGATTTAAAGATTTTGCGTTTGAAGTAAACTTTTAGGATACAAAGATTTTCTTAGACTCTGCCTAGCGCACCGGATACGGTCTAATGTTTTAATTTATCGTTTTCTCTCGCTTTCCTTTCCAATAATTTCAATACTATTCTATTTCTACGTCTCAGACTATCTTTATATACATCTTAATAGAAAAATGTTTGTGCGGCGAAGACATAACAGAGTCCGTATCATAAACTATCATCTCTACCAGTGTCCAATTTCAAATAGTAAATCGAGTTTTAACGCATTGTGCGGACAACACACGAGTCGATTTATTGTTGAAGTTTTAATGACTACATATAGAAAATATTTAAGTGTGTTATTGAATATTAATTATAATATAAGAAGAGGTTGAAGAAGTGAAGGAGAGGTTTCAGATGTGAAAAAATAATGTGGCGGTTTAGACCGACTGTTGGCGTAGCGACACGTCGCCACGCTTTTTAATAGCATGAAATATCTATCTAATACGGCGTTGTGTGTGCCCCATATTTATTGACTTTCGTAAGTTATCCTCATATGCATATTATCTCTACTAGATAATATCAATGTTTCACGTCTGCCGGGCGTCCCGTGACGACTCACTTTTTATATTGTGCGCTTTGTCTGGTGAGTGAGTCATCCGTTCTCTATTCCCTCCATCTCTCCTTTTGCTCATTTTTTCTGTCCTTCTTTTCTCCTTCCGATTTTGCGGAAGTGGTTGGAAAGAGATCTTGTATCTAACAATTAACAAACAGTGTAGGACAAGTGAACAGTGTGCTGTATACAATTAGGTAAGTATTGTTTTAAACTTGTAAAGGAATAAGTTCCAAACATGTGTCCCAACGTTACAGTGGCGCCAACACAACCGTATCTCTCGAATCTACTCTCATGCGTACCGGCGCGGCTTATTGCTTAGGCTTGAGATATTAAACCTAGATTTCACTTAGCACTTTACCCATCAAACCGAAATATACTTTACTCCCTTATGATAGAGCGCTAATTTAGTTGCCGCCCAATCAATACATACGACGCTTTCGCATTAAATTATAGGGTTGTTGATTTAATCAGATAATCGAGAAGTAAATTTATCTCTTTTCGATATCGGTGATTAAAATATCTCCATCTCTGTCGCGCCGATGTTATCAGGCGTCGCATCGGCTACTAAGTACTAGAAATACTGTAATTGACGTGAACGTTTCAATTATTAACAGTTTTGAAATCTATCAATTACACCACGCTAAGACTTTAAAAAATAAACTATCGCCTTTGATGTCTTAACCAAACTGGTATTGAAAACAATAGGTAATAATAATAATACCTGGGCCATTTGATCACAAACTAAGCAAAGCTTTGACTATGGAAACTAGATAACTGATATGCTACTTTACTTTCGTAAAAGCATACTTAAATAGATAATTACACCAAGACTCAGAACAAACAGACATGTTCATGCTCACAAATGTCTGTACCGGGCGAGAATCGAACCCACGACTTGCCTCGTTAGTCTGATGAGTGAGGTACGGCCGGCGATGTAAGTCCTCGTCCCCTTCCCATCCTTTCTTACAAAGGATAGGATGGCAAGAGGAAGAGGGTTGGACGGGGGAGGGGGTGAATAGGAGGAGGTCCTTTTTTAACACCTCTGTCTATCATAGGTAGGCAACGTATCTGCAACTCATTTGCTTGTTGCGGAGGCCTAGGTGTTAGGCTCGTTTGCCGCCTTATTACAAAAAAATCTTTTAACCTTTTCCTTAACTTAAGCACATTATGCATAGCTTAAATATAACATAGTTGACATTGTAGTTAGTAATAATAATAAATAAATGGTGCTGGTATAGAATAGCATTGCTCGGATATTAAATAATGAAATTTTCGGAAAGTTCTAAGTTAATTAAAAGTCATTTTAAACTTAACAAATTACATACTTATTTTTCCTTTGTAATCTTTTAAGATATTATTTTAATGTATGTATAACTTTACAAAACCATCTTCTTCCTAACCTAACCTAACTTCTAAACTAATTCCTTCTATTCTAACACTGTCCTGTAGAAACGCAAGCCAAGATTCAGTTTGACGTAGATAAATTATAAACTATCGAGAATAAATACGTTACATAACATCTTAAATGGTTCGTCCTTTTCACAATTTTCTGTCAGCTTATGATATCGCTAGTGAGATTATAAACTAACGATTTTGACAATTTTACCATAACAAACACACGTTACGAAATATATTTTTGAATAAAAAAGGGAATAATATTTCTAAGGATCAAACCTACAAGTCAACAGCTTAATTTTTGTCAAATTACGTTTAGATCATCAGAGATCCAAGGAACTGGTCGTGTGTGCGGTGACCCCACGGAGCGTGTAAGTGGGTCCGCAGTGCGAGCGGACGCCGCGCCCTCATCATTTCCCGGCGCGTGCGTCGCTCCACTGAGAGGTGGGAGCATGTTACGAGCGGCAGCGATTCATGATCTACGGCCGATCTAACCTACGGTAGATCTATTACACTAGTGCTCATTATTATGTCGTAATGAGTCCATAAAAAGCTCAATTCCTAGGCATGCCATTTAAAGCTAAAATATATGGTAACAGAAGACATTCTACAACAGATATTACTTTTAATTCTACTTTGGCCGTAGGGGCCTTTATGAAATAACAAGATAAATAAATTGAGGGCTTAAAATATCAAACATGTTTTACGATTTAGATAAAATATCAATGGATAAATAATATAATTTGATTACTCAACTCTTCACATTATTTGCATTAAATTGACCGCCTTAATGTTATAACTCGGTCCACCGCCGCGTGCGAGGCCGTGTCGCTTCCGTCAGCCAAACCTACATCATCGTTTCCCGCGTTATCCTTATAGCTATAAAGATAGCGGCGATATTGGCTCAGCAAGAGCTGCGCATTATTTTGCACTTTTTTTTCGAGACGGCGTCGTTCAAAAGAGTTCAACGGGTGCGTAGAAAGGATGTCCGCAGTCTATGATTTCGATCTAGATTCTTGCGGACGGAATGTTAAGTGACTAGCTCGCTTGTGAAGTTAAGTTTATTTGTTATTGAATTATTGTACTTATTACAACACAATAAAGTCGTAATTTGAGTTTTGTGTGAATACAAGTCACCCATATTGTAATTTACAACAGACTAATGAATATATTATCTGTAGTAATTTAATAATGTTTATCAATATGTTAGGTACTATGGTTGTGGGAATGATTAAGTAATCTTATTATTTATTAGCTAATCCCCACGGCTTCATCCGCCGTTTTATTTATTTACCGACGTCGTCCAGCCTAAGCTGAAACCTATTAATTAGGATTGGCCATATAGATCCAAGGTTAGGTTAGGTTTCATCTTTTACTTTAGCCTTTAAGTGATGAATTAAAAAAAAACCTTTCTTAGTGCGCCCACGTAATAATAGAAATCTCTAATACTATTCATGCACATACGTTACTGCACTCATGGAAAGTGCCAGCTCAACAGAAAACAATGCACGCCGACAAAAAAACTATCATTGGGCTGCCGATTTGGTCAAAAGTCCACTGCATAAGGGATTTTACTAAATTAAAAAAGTATTGACAAAAAATTTAAATAAAATAGCATTTAAAAAGTAACCGTTACAATCTGCGAGTGAACCGTTGATTGCGAAACGCAGACATCACTATTGTAATTCATGTGTTTTATTGTCGCCGCTTTAAAAATGTAATCACTTAATAATCCTATAGCAATTAAACGGAAGAACTTGTGCAATAAAAAATAAGCTGCAACCATTAAATTCAATTACTGTGTCGAGCGGGCCCCGAGCCCCCGAGCCCCGGGCGCCTCCACTTGATTAATTCCTCATATAAATTGAAAATTTCGAAGATTACATTAATACGTGCAAAGTCAATTCCGAGTTCGTTTTGGACTCTGAAACACTGCAAACTAAAAGAAAAGCTCTAGTGACGTATTATTATTTGTAACTAGGTGGCGTTGTTTTCAATCTTATTTTTTATTTTATTAGGTTTATTATTATTATTAGGTTATGATAAATGTATGTAGCGGTCTTTTATGAGTCTGCAAAGTTTCAATTTAGTC
>JWHW01039591.1:285447-341885 GCA_000931545.1 Papilio glaucus
TGATGTAGCTAGTGGTATGGTCGAAAGATGTAAGCACTAGTTTTGTAAAAGCCTATTTACTCTTCACTTGAAGCTACCCACGTCATAGTTAATGCATGTTCCAATCCTTTACCGTTCGCACGATGAACGAATATTCTATAGGTTTTTTCAAACGCGCAGGATATCCCCTATATAAGGATGGAGACCAGCCGTCTAAATTTCCGATGGTAAAATGGGGGAGGGGATATATATTTAGGACTTTATCATAAAGTATAGTCTTTGTGCCGATCACTTAATATTAGTTGCTTTTAAGTAAAACAAGTTCTAGACAAGCATATTTATAGTCTTACGATCAAAATAGCAGGCGATGGCAACACTAGAGATAAGGGCGCCTGCACACTAGCGCGCCGCTCCCACGATTGCCGCGCGGCAAAAAGCCGCACTCATTAGAATGCGGCGCGCGCCGCGGACGCCGCAAGCTCTGCTTTTTGGTCCGTACGCCGTACGCACTTAATATTTTAAGGGTAAATTAAACCGAGTTTTATCTACACGACTTTGTGTTGTTTAAGGGTTTTTAAGTCTACACCGTGCGTTAAAACAGTGATTTAGATGTACAACATTTAGACTAACGTATTTAGTTATTCATACGCCATTTTCATTCTTATACAAATGAATAAAGTTAGTTAGCTAAGATTTTACAATCAAAATATGTGTTTCACAAAGCTTTCTAAAAGCGTTTCGTCTGGCGAGTGAAGCGATTTTCTTCGACTTCTCCTCCACTTAGTCGACCATCGACATTTCAATACTGCCCTACACTAGTTAGTACAGGCCACATGTACACATGTAATTGTTGCGGTCGTCTAAAGGTGCGATCGCCACTTTGCTTTGTTAACCGCTTGCTCGTCACCACCTTCTTTCAGAAAAAAACCTAAGAATATACCTCCGGGTCAAATTGAAACCTAGATACGTCGAGTTACCTTGCAGATACAGAAAACACTTGGTAAATTACAAAGTGTCTCGTAAATTGCCACGGGCTAACGTTTATTACAAACATGACTCTAATGACCGTTAAGTTATTTTTTACTTGGGATCAGTTAAGTTGTGGGAACAAGTACGGGTCGCGGGAACTGTGGTCCGGTTCCGGTCAGACCGGGGGGCGCCGCGCCTGATAAAGCTTGTATCGGCCAAGACAACTATCTAGCCTTTACTTTCAGGCCACAGTCTAGTTGTGGTACTCTCTAGTAGTTTTATTTTATATTAAAATTCGTTGTAAAATACTTGTTGCGTTACATAGTAGAACTATTCGTTCCTTGTACCTCTAACAATGTTATTAATAAAAAAAAACATTATTATTACGTTTATCTTGATGTTATTTAAGACGATTTTAAAAAAAACTAATGAATAGTTAAGTTATTTGTAGAGTTTAAATATTGAAAATTGTATTTTTGTCTATATAAGCTGGTATGTTACTACGAACGCTCGGATGTCGGACTTAAACAAGCTTCCCCAGCTTAAATCAAAGTACTAGTTAAGTTACGGACTTCAAGTTGAGACTTGCAATCTCATGGTGGTACTTAAAGTTTAAGAAGCTAGTAACAGCTGAACTCTTTTTACCTAAGATTTATTTGAAAGAAAAAATATTTTTACAATTTTTATTTCAAATTAGTAACATAGATCTGTTGTCATACAATTCGAAAATAATTTTAATCCAGACAACTCGTAGTAAACAAGATATTTTATCCGTGAACTTTGAGTTCAAAAACAATGAGGAATTACGATTATGAGTCAATTTCCTTTGTTAAGAGCTGGCGGTGGCCGGCTGGATTTATTAAGAGTTTGGCTACGAAGAAAAACATCGTGACTTGCACGTTCAATAACAGCCATCGCTACGGCTCTATGGCTCTATACCATTTCGTTATGAGCCGACATCGTCGTGGAGACAACTGCCGTATATTTTATCTGTGGAAGCACTTAATGTTCCTTGTTTAATTTGTGAAATATCTGTTGTAGAATGCGCGCTCTTGTTAATTTTGAAGTTGTTAACAATAACGAAAGTATAAATTTTAATAATATTCTTGTTAGAATATTTGACAATGTAAATACATTAATAGAAATGTGTGTTAATTAATCTATGATTAAGTGCTTACAACACTGACACTTTTTCGTCGTTTTCTGTTCTCTTGCCCTCCATTGATCGACCGTGTAAGTGTGCCTAAATAGTACTATTACATCTTCTGAAGGTCTTTTATCGCCACCATCATCATCATCAACCACAATTCTATGCTCTATTCATCGTTGTTTCACTTTGTCCTAAATACAATGAATAGATAAGTTCTTATGACTAAAACAAAAAGGAAGAGATTACGGATTTCCATTTTACGTTAACCTTGCTTAATCTTTGACGTGCCTTCTACATCCATACGCAGCGCCTGGACTCTTGTTGGTTACTGGTTACTTAATATCCCCTCTTCTTTTTAGTATGTAAGTAGTATGTATGTAGTCGGTCGGTATGGATTCGTCCTCTACAAACACTGGCCCACATTTCTCATCATTCCCTAAGAAGGTTGGCGTCAGGTAGGCAGCTGGCCGTAAAAACTGTAGCCAAAACCTATACAGTATGGACTACAATCATACTGTGCCGACCCCACATGAGTAGGTAAGGACTGGGAGATGATTTCTCAACATAAATTTGCATGGTTTTGTTTTTAATTCTTTTCACAAATAAATAATTTTCTATTTACCATTGTAAAAGTTTATGAACAAAACTAGCTGTGCCCCGCGGTTTCGCCCGCTAATTGTCCAGCCAAAGCTGGACCCTATGATTGATAATATAGATCTGAGATCAGCTTACATTAGTACAAACTATCATCCCCTTCTTTAAACCTTTAAGGGGTGAATTCTTTAGTTTCTTAGCGCTCGCCTACGAAATAACAAATCTGTGCCTAAATTTCAATTCTTTAGGCCTAGTCGTTTAGGCTGTCCGTTGTTATATGAGGCAGTTTCTTATTTTATGTACATATATATAGATAAAACGTGATGTACCTTGTTATTGGAAATTTAAACTGTAAAAAATCTCTACTCTGCTGTACTTTGCAATAGATTTTTATTTTTCAAGGAAGCTCTCCTCGAAGCGATACCTTTGCGAAGATTTATTCCGCAGTGTGTCCGTAATAGGGCATTAACTAAAGATGCATTCAGCAGTTAATTATTTTGTCCGGTGGGAGTCCCGTTGGACCCTTTAGCGGGTCCCCGGGGAGTATTAATTAGCGGACGGCGAGAGTTCACAATGGCCGTGATGGGGGCGAGCTGTGAGAAACCTCCCGTCAGGTTTTTATGAAACGAGATAATAGGTTAAGTCTTCTAAACAAATAAAGCCTTTAGCGTTTCACGTTTGGGTCTTTGAGTTAAAACTAAAAGATATAAAAATATTTCAATCATTGTATACGTAGAATAAGTAGTTACAAAAGGTGCTCCTGTGAGAATGTCATTATTCACACATAACAGGCTGGTTTTCATTGTTGACATAATTATTTTATTGTTTTTAATATTTTCATGAAAAATACTTTGTTACAAGGGTGTTTTATTATTGCGTTGTTTATAGATTTTGTATAAAAATAGGTTCTAAAGAAAAAATGGCTAATTATAAACAGTAATACTAATTTAGGACGACATATGATCGAATTGGTAAACATATCCTAAACACGGCACAATGCATAAATGACATTTTGACTTTTTCAACTTATAACAAAACTTATTTAATTTTCTTATCAACCCATCACATTTTTAACGATATGAAAACGATTTCAGACATGTATGTAAAGTTAACAACTCTATATTATAGTTGGTATTTTAAACCAGTATTGGTTAATTTAAAAACCAAAAAGACCACACTGGCTGTGACTTACAGCCAGTATCAACCTCAATCTTCAAAATCTTTCAAGCCGTTTAGGGCAATGTTACAATGGAATCAATATAATATACAATTATACATACAAATGCGCGATTAACATTATCCTACTGGTTTAGTAGGTTAAATACCGCTAAAAGTGTAATACATTTTCTTAAACGAAAATAAGTTATGTATGCTAACCGTGAGTTTCCACTGACGTATAAACTTGTCGCAAACATATTGTCTTCTCAGTTTTTCCAAAGAGAAAGATAGAAAGGAAACCCACGACAATGCCTACTGTTAAGTGATGGGTTAAGGCAATTTTATTTGTACAAGATCGCCGAGTACCTCCTTATCTGTTATCATGTTATATTTATTGTGCTGTAATTATAATCGATATTGTACGATAATATCGGCATTAACGTCGGCAGGACAAGTCAAACAATGGTACCGCGCAGTACAACACTAAAATAATCAGGCGCGGTCGTGCGCCGCGTTTTGTTATGACCGCCCTCTCTCGTTGCCGATCTTTTTGTTATCTACAGATGCACTGCACCTACTGTGCAGTGATTGTGCACCATGTACCGTCAACATGTTCCTACATCGGTATAAAATCATTCAACTTTAATTTTATGTCTTTTTAAAGCCATACTTAGTTTATAAACTTGTATACTAATAATAATGTGTCTAATAGGCGGAATAATGAACGGTACTCCTTTAGCCTGTGGTTTTAGCCTGTCTATACAGCGTGTTCTTTTCGCCAGTATGCGGCATTTCGCTTGCATACACATTCAGCGAGCGGCCGATTCGTAGCTAAACCACTCGCGTCATTTGCCAGTGGTGTTCCCAGCCTTTTTAAAACACTAACTTATCAAAATTATAGAGATACAATAATTGATAAGGGTATGTTTTTACGACCACGTTTTATTTACGCGGGCCGTTATCGATATTAACGGCACTAAAACCTTTATAGCTGCTCACTCGTTGAACCTAAAATACGAGCTGTATTTACGACCTGAACATTTGCTTGTATCGAAGCATAAAATTCATACAAATTTTTATACTGTCAGCATCTTACTTTATACTTATTGTTAGATGATTTCAGTATATCCTATCATTTTATACTAGATGGTGCTCGTGACTTCCATTGCGTACAGAAATATAATATAATCTCTTAGTGTACTGTCTTGGAAGGATCATTTTTAGGAGGATTTAAATAACTGAATCATTTTTATCTTACCAAAGCATAGTATGTGTATTTCCGAATAGATGTATTGCACATACAAATTTTAACCCTGTCTCAAATCTATTATGTTTTATTTTTTAACAAATGTTAATTTACATCTGAAGGAGTAGGTTTATCCATTATCTATCCCTTTAGGTCCAGCAGGCTGGAATCCATAAAAATAAGGATGCTTTTCGGTCTACAATTCATATAAATTTGACGGATTATTAAATCAGATGGATATGACTTGCGGTCTGTCCGTACAAATTAATTAATACAGAATTTACGTGAGTCTACTTTGTCGTGGTTAATGCGGGCCGCGGGCTGGAGCGGGCCGCATTTTGCGAACATTCCGTATTCCACTTTTTGTTATGCATATGTACATACAATTTATGTTTTTCTGTTATTTCATCAGCTAACCCCCAGTGGAGTTGAGCTTGGCTCCAGACTTAATATTTATAATTTAATTCAGTATGAGTTTGGTTTTTAAGTGTACTTATACAAAGAGAAATAAATCTGTTATTATTTGTCCCTCGCCATTTCTTAATGCGTTTGAAGATAGTTAGATTATATGTTTTATGTCTATATTCAACCAATTAATGTTACGTACAATACCGTTGCGAATCACCCAGAATGTACATACCCCATTCTTTTGTACCTCCATATCTCGCATGCACAATTCTCATATAATTCTCGGGCATAATTTACGATACCGTTCTCAATTCTCATCACAATGGCCATAAAGTATTTCTACTTTTATTTTGTGTCATTTAGAGTCACCTTTGGCATGTTTCGACTAAGCACGAACATTCTATTAGATCTCTTAGAACGGGTCTACGAAAATATTTTTTTTCTGGCATACCCAGCTCTGATTCTCCATGTTCAAGTCAGCATTTATAAAATCGTATAAAATATATTGCGGTTGTATTTGCTTCGTTGATTAGCTTCATATGGCACCAGACACGATAGCTGTGTCACTGATGGATACCGTGAGTTATTGTGAAGGTGGGAGAGTCGATTGTAGGAAATATTGCCACGTGGGCAGTGTACATTACACTGTTCTGTGCCGACTCTGGCATTAGTAATTAAATCCTTGGACAATTATTAGATAATAATGTTATTTCAGGTGTCAAACGAAAGAAAATTAACCGTGTTTATATCATAATTAAGAACAAAAAAGAATATTAATCAATACAAAAACAAATAACTCTATATTAGATTTGCGTATTCCATTTGGATTCATTTTCTGAAAGGTCTTAACAATGCTAATTATAATATGTTTATGTTAAGATATAGATGGATATAGACTGTCCATTTACTCACCACCCAGCAAGTCACCGCTAGATGGCTCTGGGGCTGAATTAAAACACAGTATTGAAAGTCTATATATACACAATGAGCGAGAAACATGAGCGTTTTCGTAATCAAATTCATAAACCAATATATGTTTTTGTCTGTTATAAAGATTAGTTAAGGGAGGTGTATAAATAAAGTGTTTAGTAGTAATAAGACATTAATTGAAAAAAACTATCCCTTTTATACAGCCATTAACGGACTCTTACGTACACGTATTTAAAAATTGGTGACATCAGTTTGAACATATTTAATATCAACATAATTCGCTTGTTACTTCCATTGATAATTAAAGCATTCGCTCGATAACGCAGCGAAAGTTGTTGGCAAGCGCCGGCGCCTGTCACGTGGGACAAGGCTGATCAAATAAATATCAATTACTGGCCTAAACTCCTTGATACAGTGCCTGTTTGTAGTTTGGAGCAAGTGACAACATACGCAGACTCAAGCTGGTATCACTGAAAACTATTATATAAATTAACCTCCCGTTTACGATCCCGTTGCTACTTAGCTATTCATATATCCACTACAAGAAACATTTTTTATATTTTAATTATCTTCTATCTCTCGAATATGTACAGAAAAGTTATTTTATACCAGTCATTATATAAGTGAGAGCTTTGGACCATTTCCATATTAAAATATATAAATAATCAGTTCTGATAAATTATCGATAACGATTACGAATCACTAATATAAAATAATCGCTTTCGCGTTTGACTTGGGCATGCGCTAGTGCTCTTAATGGGCCTTTAAAAGCACCGCTTTGTTAAAATTAATGATTTTAATTTAAGCCAAAGAATTATATTTTTAAGGTATAACAACACCGCAACGTTTATTCTAAAGGCTGACATAGAGACAAACATTGTCAACACGCATACTTACTTTACACGCAACTGGACTCTGGTTCCTGTCCTCGTTAATTAAACTGCTATAATTAACTAAATGCTGATAATGTACGTTTTTCTTATGTTGTGTTAAATGGAGGAAACGGTACTTGAGTCCTAATTTAGGGTAGCATTTTATTCTTTGTGTGGGAATAAATATTTTTGTCATGACTTATTTTTAAAAGATAATAATATCATTCAACAATGTTAGAACCCGCAACAACATCCGTTTCACGAATGAGGCGGCTCAACCGTTGTACCACGACCTCACAGAGGACAGGTGTGAAATATAAGAAATTCTGCATTTCTCTTGATGAGTGAGGAGCCGGAGGACCAATTTTAGACCTCTTCACCTTTCCATCTTTTTATTATAAGGATACGATGGGAAAGGGAAGAGGATTGGGCGTGGAAAGGATTCATAGAAAAATATCCGTTTTCACTGTCTATCCTCTTTGTCCATTAAAAGATGGGGAAAACATCTGCGACTCGTGCGTGCGGATGCCTATAGCTAGCGTTCACTTAACATCATATAAACTGTTGCTCGTTTGCCACCTTCTTTCATAAAAAATTAAAGTTTACTAAGTTGTTGCTACCAATTAGATTGGGAAGTTTCTATAGAAGAGCAGATTTGTATTATATTTAAGAAGGTGACTTTACGAGGACCTATCTTATTAATTCCAATCTCTCTAGATGAGTGTTGTGTATTACTTACTTTTTGTATTTTGACAGTGTACAGTGTAAAGTGACCTTTACAACCTCGTAAGTTGTTTTTTCATTCATTGTGTGTTCTTGGAATATGCTTTGACTGACAGATCTCCGTAACGTTTGGGCACTTGCACAAGGAATCATAGCGAAGCTATCGCGGCGATGAGACGGAGAATAATTTGGCGAGTGTCGGGGGTCACGGTAGATTTTTAGCAGATCGATAATGCGCGTGGTTGCCAAAGGCTAAGTTAGTGTGGTCTTGCTGAAAATTATCGATATCTCTTTTATTAATTTAATTCACGATGTTCTGTTAGCCTTTGTAGTATTTTGGTTCCCGAACCTGTGTATTCACTATTACTGTCTATACAAGCATATGGCTCTTTACTTATATTGATAAGTAGAGAACCATATGCAATCTTCTCGACATAAATAATTGTTTTTAATTAGTTTCCATTATTCAAGTGAGCAAGCGACTTACTTGATGTTACTTACCAGCCATTATGTTGAACAAAAAAGAGGTCTTAACGTGGGATGGAGAGGAGATAGATTCTCCATGAGACATTTACGTCTGTCATTGAATGAATTTGTAGTGCCGAACGAAGAAATTGGTTTGACTGATCGCAAGTCATTATTGAATCGGTTGGAGGCAGCCGGGGTTTGCTTGTATCGATATCTCTTATTAAAATGTCGATATTTTATTAGTACAACTCTAAAAGTCAGTACTGTGAAGCGCGTAAATTGGTGCGCGTGCGCGCCGCGGGGCGCCTCCGGCTCGTAACTCCCGCTCCGCCTCCCCGCCGTCCCGCGAGCCGCAGCGCGCACTCTACATTGTTATTATAGTTTAGTTTAATGTAAATATGACGTGTTTACAATATAAAAAAAATAGTGCAAAATGGCGACTAACATAGTCGCCATGACAAGACAACAAGAAATTGATATTTTAAGATACGGACCTATCCTGCGGTATTTTTGTCACACTAACACTTCTGTCTGTGCCGACCTGTAGATATCGGTTTCTCTCCACCTTTAACCACAGTAATCCCGCAAATTCAGCAAATTGATTTATAGTGATAGAGTGTTTCTATATTTTATTTCATTTCCGAGATTTTTAAACAATAATATTATTTGAATTCGTGCTCATTGTCCGGTACGTGCCGGCCCTTCGATAAAAAACTTCAACACGAACAAACAAAAAGGCCGCATATGATTATAGCGAGCAATATCCGAAAAGATTACGATCTTATCTCGAGAGATCGGGACATGTTTGCGTCGCGTCGCCTTTACAGCCGACGACATCTGCTACGATGACGACTTTTAAAGACATTTTGTAGTAAAGGTTATTGAAAAGGTTAATTTTCTTAAAATTTACCAGTGATGCATATTATTTGATTGTTTGACACGAAATTTTTTTCGTTCATCGATTTTTTGATTATTTCATTTACCAACTTGTAATATTACTTATTTTAGATACAATATTTATCATAATTTTAGTTCTTCTTTAAACATAGGGTGTATCTAACTGTATGTATTATAAAATATTATAATTTACCATATAAATTGATAATAATAGTTCAACGCCCTTATTTAGTATGTGAAATGTATAAACTGTAAGATACACTAGTAAGTACCTTTCATGAAGTTTTTTTGTAATAAATAGTCTTAGTAATAAATAAGTAATAGTAGTTTTTTTGTAATACATCGTCTACTTCTCTATATAAATTTGACAACTAAGATTTTATTTTATTATATCTTAAATCTATTTCTTTTTATAGCCCTGCAAATTATTCTATAGATACCAAAAAAGTTTCTTACATCCTTGGCTTAAAATATCCTATAAAATTTAAAACAGTCATTGAACGTATACTCGTGATAAAGTATTATTTCGATCGACACCGTCGTACGTTGTAAATGTCCCCTGATTAATGCGCCTCTTTGTAATCTGTCTAAAGAAATCCCGCATTGTGTCCACTTTCATGTGGACTTTCGCGAAAGTACCTGCTTTTGGCGGACGGTACATTGAAAAAAGTTCGGACAAAGACCCGTTGCGACTGCCACGTTTAAAACTCCACCCGGAGACAGAAATTTATTTGCATCTAGACGTTCTCGATTTGTCTTCAAATCGATATTTAAAATGTTCTTCTAAATCAATGTATCAACATACAGGTAGTATTCGTCGTATGATGAAGATATTGGTTGATAAATCTGTAGCTGAACGTATTCGTTTCGCTTCGGAGATCAGGGACACGGGCTAAGTCTAAACGGTAGGTAAGCGGTTACTCTCTCTTTACCCCTTTTGAGTTAAAAGTCGTGATGCTTGATGTGTAATTTACATGACAATGTTTTAATTTACAAGTTATTAATTTTTATGAGACAGTGGGAACAACGCGAGGCAAATGAGCCACAAATTTCCTTCGCGTTGATTCTATTTCCTCTTTCATACTGGTGGGTAGTATTTTAGAGTCACATACCAGTTCCACCATAGAGCTGAGCACCAGCAGTAGCAACGGCTGTTTCTCGAATGGACTAACTTTATCGAGTTTACGACATCCTGGAATACAAGCGTGAAGCAGAAGGTCGTCATTCTCGTTGAGATTTGCCAAAAGGGTTCCTTGCTTTCTTCCATAAAAAAAGTGTAGGTATACTTGCTATACTCATCTTCGAAAGGAGTTGTAAGGGCGAGTGGGCATTGCTATGTCCTCCATTCTGTTTTATTGGCAAAAACAATTGTGGTACTTAAGAAAAATCTAAAAGTAAATAAAAAATCTTTAAATTCTAAAGTAAAAGACTTAATGGATTAAGTGTAGTTTTGTAACTTAATTACTTTTGCTTATATAACACTAACTATTAAGAAATCTGGATATAAACAATTTCAGTACACATTAAAACGGAAAATGTGTAAAAAGTCTTAATGACTTATTGTCTTTCATTTCAATTGTCCTTTTCCATAATATGCTTGGTTTCCAAATCACGTCTCATAGCACAAAAATACGCATCGGAGTTGGGGTATAAAATTAAAAATCGATTGGCCTCAAATTTATATCCGTGGTGTGCGGACAGTTCTCGGCCCGGGTATAGTATAAAAGAGTAAAATTTAGATAAATAAATCACCAATAAAGAGTCGAATGGCCGATTTCAAACACGCGGCGTCGGGGGTTTTTAATACTGAATTATTTGTTTTTCTCATTATTGCCTATAGAAAAGGCTCGGAGGGAATATAAAGCCGCGTAAAAATCTTTAACGATATTGTCCCGGCGTTCAATTAAGCCGCAAGAAGATATTTTCTTTAAGAATTTCGCGCTTACGTCGTCGCGCCGCCGGTCTTTGGTCTTGTCAATAAAGTCCATATAAATTGCTCGGTGGAGCCGAATTTGAATATAATAGCCCCTCTCCTATAGTTCCCTTTTTAACCCCTTTCCTTGAAGTCGGCGCGCAATCGTTGTCCGATTATATTGTAAGCAAATTATCTGCTCGGATCTGGCAAGAGCTTTAAGAAAAAATGCTTTTTTTTTGCTTATAATCCATCGAAACTAATATCATATTGTTATTGAGTTATTACTAGGAATAAATATACAGTATCTGTATCACTCATATAGCAGTGTCTTTATAGGGATTTCCACAATGTTTGCCGAGTTCTAATTTTTTCCAATTTTTTGGGTTGTTTAACAATATTTTTACTTTTTCGACACGCTTTTGTTGGTATGTGCGTTTTTTTTGTATGTAACGGAATCTTTAAACGTGATTTTCAACACCTTCAAAGGGACATTTGAAACGTTGCATACTTATCAAAGATAGATGACAATGCAATAATTTAAATAGTGTGTCCCATTAACATTACTAGGATCGTCAAGGTTTGCGATTTTTTTAAAGATTGAGAATAGCGCCATCTAGTTGTTATTAACAATGTAGTGAAACGTAGCGTTTTTTTAGTTTACCTTACACAAAAAACTTATTGCAAATGAAGAAGAACACTAATATTATCTAGTATAATATTGTATTTAAAGAGACTGTTGGAGCCGGCAGACGTTATCTCACGCGGTATTAGCGGGTTCAGCTAATATTCTTTCGTTATACTTTTTTTTCTCCTGAAACCCGACAGCAGCAGTTGCTACCGGGTCTAATTGTAAATATAAACCATCCCGGGAACTACTCAAACACACGCACACAGACACTCACACACAAATTTTCATCGAAATCGATACAGCCGCCTCGGAAGTGTTCAGTCACACAGCACAGATACTTATATATATGTAGGTATACGAAGATATGTTACTGTTAGGGATTATTTTCCTTCATTTGTATTGTATTTCTTAGATGACGTTGTAAGGGACATTCATATCCATTGTATTTCGTGATAGAGTTGTGAGCGGAGACTCCGCCTGGGTTCATAACAGTCTAGTAAATATACGAGGAGACTAGTATTTTAAAAAAAATTACGTTAAAATACTAAGTTTGTGATATTTTAAAATATTTAATTGGTTAAAATAAATAGTACGTTAGTTAATACCTTTTAAGTGTTTGATATTCAAGTAGCAGAATGGCATATTCGCGATGCCAGGCGAGTGTTCAGGCATTCAATTAAAGTGCCTGAGCGGACTGCGTGTTGGTGACCACTGGCATGTGGGTCGCATGCCTGCTGAAATGTTCGTTTACCAATTGTTGTGTAAGACTAAAAAAATAGTAAAACTACTACCAATTTAAACTAGACTAGTCGGTGGTAATGCTATAAATAGGAAGATTTGTA
This sequence comes from Papilio glaucus, assembly GCA_000931545.1. Lineage (NCBI taxonomy): Eukaryota > Metazoa > Arthropoda > Insecta > Lepidoptera > Papilionidae > Papilio > Papilio glaucus. Next base: position 298,227 of record JWHW01039591.1, read on the forward strand.
AGTGTGTAATGATGAAACTTTGAAAGTACTAAATTTTAAGTAACATACTAATTAAAATACTATTTTTCAATTCCAGTCACAACATCCTCTTTTAAGCTACAGTTTTCCGTTATAACTCTGTTTTTAATCCTATCATTCAAAAGTCACACCTAACATACTTCTTAAGGAGAGTAACAAAGAGAGTAATATCCTTAAAACCTTTAAATTCCTAGTATATTTTATTAAAATTGTAAATAATGAATTTATACGATCGACGCCAGCTCGGAAAGCTGTTTAATTCGGGTATTTTTAAATGATTTTAATTTTTTGGAAAATCAAACGGCTATATATACCAATGGTTATGAATGCAAAGCACTGCAAATATAGCACTCGGTATAATTTTGCGAACCTTAAATTTTAAATGGAAAATATAAAATATCTGTAATATTGCCTCCACGAGGCGCGTCATCGTTCCCGTCATTCCGTTGCGAATGCAGAATTGCGCGGGAATTTAATAAATGTCAACAAACACGACAGCTGTGACGCTGTCTGTCGGTCGTGAGTGTAATTTACATATAGATTTGTGTAAACGTTATTTCTGTTGCATTAACTATAACATCGGACTTTAAATTTTGTTTATTTAAAGCGCATTTCGTATTGCATTCCCAAATGCGAAATAAATTTCCTTTTTGTGAAAAACATTTGCATACATTTCGTAGGAGATCCGATGAGGGGTTGACCTTCACTAACTGCTTACCGGATGAAAAACATATTTTATCAAATAAAGTATGTTTGTGAACATGCACAAATAGAGTTGCCATAAAAATATATGAGTATACTTAAATAAAATTATAAAAATTATTTATTTTTTAACTGCACGTTGTACTGGAAACTCAACTCTATTTGTGCATATACACAAATATCTTTATTTAATAAAATATGACTTATATCCAGTAGGTGAGTGACGGGCGACCCCTCTTGGGATCTTATATCATTAGAGTTGGTTTTAACTAATTACAGGAATAACTCTTGCTTATAAAGGGTTGGTTCCTGTATCGCATTAAAATAAAGTTGTGTTGTCATTTCTATTTCGAGTTAAAATATAATCGCATTAGAGTTTATATCTGTGTCGCAATAAAATTCATTCTACCATTATCATTACATTGCCAATAAATTAAGGTTTTCTCAGCGGTTCCATGCTAGAACTGATCTTACCATATGGTTAGACTACCATAGCATAGCGGTTTATTACTTGCAAATCAAAAAAAATACACGTTTAAAATACATCCTGTATCTTTTACATAAAATTTTAAATAATAAAAAGGCACGCTGTGCACATTTTTCTTCGATTTTTAAAAATAATTATGGTACAAAAAATTGTCATTTTGTCTCAATGATTTGCCAAATGTAATTACTAGTACGTTTATGAGAAGGCTTTATTGCCGAATGGTATTTCTTTTGGCCGACGTAATACCCGATCAAATGTATCGGGTTTCAATAAACAATTTATTTTATAAACGGCATAAAATTGCCGATGAAAAGCGCAACTATCGCTTGATTTAAATGCGTCGGAGAGAGAATTTCGGCGTGAGGCCAATTAAAGGCGATTTTTTTTTAGTTCAATTAAAACGGTAGCGGCCGATGCGCTTGCGCAAGAAAAAATGCGTAATTAACCGACAAATTTACGCAATACGATCCTGTTTCATATCTGCACAGAGTACTGTTTGTCTAGAGGCTTCGCTAAATAAGTGCCAAATATTAATTAAGGTATTAAAACTTACAACTTACTTAACTATGCTAGTACTGTGTAAGGGTTATTATGTTAAATTAAGAAATATTTAATAATAAAAATATTCGACAGCACCTTCAGATTGAAAGCTATCGGAACGAAATACATGAACCAAATATTGTTGACTTAAAAACCTACTAAGAAGATCATGGGTTTATCCAAACAACCTGCATAGCTAGCCAGCTAGCTATAAAAGCATTGTATTTCTATTGTATTTCCTTTGACAACTTTTAAAGGTTATAAACCGTTTTGTGAAATTTTAATTATACAGAAATACAGATTTATTGGTAATTAACTAATTACAGATCATTTATGAAGTTTATAGATGAATCGATACGTTTAAGATCAAAATAATTAACCAAAATAGAAAGGAAACAAATTAAATCGTTAATTAATTCTTACAGTTACGAAAAGAATTAGAATTTTTATCAGTTGCCATCCTCTGTTGTTTATTAATCTATACTGGAAAGAAGCCAGTGATAAAAGACAGACATGATTCTGAGAAACGTAATCACCGAACACTCCGTATCTATATTGTGGTAGTATACGGCTGACAGTGTAAAATAAGTGGTCGTCAAACGGATCAGTGATTAGAGTAGGTATCATATCCTGAGTTTTATTTAAAGAGAAACATAACTCATGCATGTAGGGCCACTATGACCTTGATTATATTATCAAACGATGAGATAATGAACACTAAGTCTTTCGTAACCTTTCGTCTTGCTTTATTCTTAAAGCATTGAAATTGATGGAGCCAATATCAACAGCATGAATGGGCCTGCTCAATCGGCGATAGACTCACAGAAACCAATTCGAAGTAAAGTTATTCGGCTGTATTACTAGCCTTTTCTTTTATAGAAGATGGTGGCAAATGTTCAAGCGGTTCACACAACTATCGATATTAGGTGACCGCTCCCCATAGGCATTTGCAACAACCTGATGAGTTGCAGGTGCGCTGGATACATTTAAGACAGAAGGGGATGCACAGAAAAAAGGATATTTCCTTTTCCACCTAATCCTCTTTTCCTTCGCATCATTTTATTACTACAATAGGATGGGAAGGGGAAGTGGACCAGAATTTTGCATCCGGCACCTCACTCATAGGATGAATTTCAGAAATACTTCTATTTATCGCCCGTCTTCTGTGATGTCGTGGTATTTCACCGGTCGAGCCGGCCCATTCGTACAAATGGGTAACGGTAGGCACTCAATTGAATACAATATAATGCTGCCAATAGCCATGCATCGTGTCCGCACTCATACCTTCAGTGTTGTCATCTCGCATAAGATGGGTATGACCATCAGCTAAGTCATTCCGTCTAACGCCATCTGGCTCTTCAAACCTTAACGGTTATTCTTTCACTCAATTAAATTTCAAACTATATCTTCTTTATCATGACCCTTCATATGCAAGTTCGAATACCGGATAATCACAAAACATGAAGCTTTGCTGAAGAAAACATGTGTTTGTGACAACAATTTTTGACGATTTTTTTAAATGTAGACACACAGACCAAGTTGTGGAAATTAGCGATGTCAAATTACTGCTGCTAAAGCAAACCAACGGTGAGGTTAGGTTAGGTTAAATATTTCATTTCATAGATGTCAAATTTTCATAGATATTAGGATATGTTTTTTTCTGGTGGAATCAAATTAACTGTTTTTGCTAGTTTTCGAGTGCAAAAGTCGAGCGCACCTTCTCAAATATCGACGCAGACAATGATTTAGGTAGTACGGACGTGAGAGGATATTTTAAGAATATTTTTTGCACACTCAAATCCGGTTACAATTGAAAGTAGATCGAATTGAGTATATGTCGTTTAAGGTAATTATATAATTAGAAAGCCATGGTCGTTTATTTCTGGGAGCTAACTTGTAATTTAATATTACGCAAACGAGCTCAATTCGCGAAAATATAACTAAATATGTTAATGTAGTAGTATATAGCTATGATAAAAAATAAATTTAAATATAAAAAGTCGTTATGCAAAAAGGCTTTTTTACAAATAATTTAAATGTTAAATGAATATGTGTTTCAGTTCAGTCCAAATATTTTGAAAACATTGCTGTGTATCAAAAAAGACAATTTTTTTTTTTTCAATTCATGTAATATTTCGTAATTAGTTGAGACACCTCTATGGTATAAATTTAATTGAATATTAAACTTTTTATCTGTAGCCTGTCAGAAATTAAGATAAGTTTTTCGGTTCCCTTTATCGATTTTTAACGAAGTAGAAATAAATCGAGTGTTTTGATCGTTAAGATTATACACTTTTGTAGCAGTTTTACGTAATTTCTGTCAATAATTTATCTTAAAACACGATCTTAAGTTAAATGAAGTGATGTGTTTTAAATAAGCCGAATGAAATAACTGTTACGCGGTTGTCGAAGGTAAATGTACGATGCACTTTTCATAGTGAACTGGTGATGCCATGCGAGATCTGTATACTGTCATATCACGAACCCTGGATGATGGTTCTTCAGCTGTGCAGAGTGTCGCTGTAATATTTAATCCTACAAAAATATTAAAGATTAATTCAATTAAAGACAAATAATAATTTTCTCAGTTTGTTGGCTAGAGCAAAGCGATAGACGCGGTGCATCGCCACGGGGCGCGGACCACCAGCACTCCAGCCCTGTGGCATTGCCGTTTGCCTTTGTTAATCTGCGAATATAAATCAATTAATTATCTGTGGTCAGCTCGTTACTTTGTTTTCCTTTATCCGTTCAAGTTCGAGCTCTCGACTGTTTATGAGTTGCCAGTTTGAATTTCAAAAATTCTTTGTCAAGAAAAGAAATACGTAGGAACATTTTGGTCATACGTGAAATAACATTAGTGATTTCAGGCGAGAATTCAACAATTCTCTCATATTTTAAGTTTAAATTGTAATTGAACACAAATTGTACAGTTAAAATAGGAGAAAGATTGGATTTTTTTGGATGGATTGCTTCCAATCTTTCTTAAACCCTCTAATCTAAAGATTAGGAATCGATCTTTAGACAGAACAGGTTTTCTTCTTAAAGTTATAGTTACGATGATATATAATGGACAAAATTATTGAGACGAAATGAGTACCTTAATATGAACATAGAAATGAACACATGTGAAATAGTTTCGGACGACGTGGAAAAACAGTTTTTGTTATGATTGCTTACTACTTAACATTTCAATTAATTTACAAATTTTCAATTAAATGTATTTAATTGTTTCAGGTAAGTGTAGCGGGGAATGGACGGGAAATTTATCGAAACGGTATTTATCTTCAATAGTTAATATGTTGAGAAATGTCGGACCAGACGTTTTTAGGATGGCGAACACTTGAATCATCATTTTATGTTACATATGTAAGTCTAGGTATTAAAAATTATGTCATTATTTCAAACATATTTGTCTAAAAAAGTGAGTGAATATTAACTCCCAATATGAGAGGATCTGCAAGTGCAGGGCTGTATTCAAAATTTAATAAACTATCGTCTTAGTTATTTTATATTGTAACTTTTTGAATATTAATCTAGTAGTTTTGTATATAATTTTGACGACTATTTTTTCGATATAAATCTGACTCAGCTATTTTCTACACACTTGTTAGTGTTGTAAATCTAATATCGCAGTGTGGTGCGGTGTCCCAGCTCCATATTTCACGGCGGTGCACACATTACTCTGCCGTTACCATATACAGATCCAGACAATGCCCGCTAGTGAGCAATTTGAACTAATTTCGCGTGACGTCATAAGGTTGCGCAAAAGCACTAACCATAGTGTTGGCTGTTAGTCATGTAATAGATCCTTTGTGATTAAGATTGTGGCTTTACATTTAATTGAATCAAATCACCCGCCCTGTACAGCATATATGCCATTTTTTTTTTGTACCAGCCTATGAAGTCTTATTAACCAATAGTCATGTTTTAGCCAATGCAAATCCTTAATGAATTAAGTACTTGTGTGTGATTCTTTTATACTATGTTGTGATTCTTCATAATTTTTCTCTAATATGGTTAAATAATTTCAAGTAAAAGAAAAGACAACACAACCAAATGGAGTTACCAATGTTTAGGGACGAATTCTTGTCGTGTAAAAATCATTACCTGTAATATAACTTTTTTGTAGTGGGCGTCAACGGTCGCGGAAACTTTTCTATTAAATTTACTGAACTTTTCTTTCAAAAAATGCAACAAAATATAAAAGAAGTATACATTAACACTCAACAAGTAAGATGCAATAGTTGAACCAATACCTATATACAACAGATAATTGATGCAATTAATAGCTCGAGGAAAAGTGAGCAAGTAATAGTTAAGTAAAAATTGTAAAACTAATAAAGAAATAAAAAATAATTATTCATAACATCATCAAACTGATCTATGACACTCTGGTAAACAAACGTAATGACACCTCAAACATCAAAGCCGTCATCAGCCGTTTAAGCTACAGGAGGGCACAATGCAACTTAGATAACATGCACATAGGCATGCGCGCTAAAAACATTACCCCTCATCCTAATTCAGTCGGGTAAAACTTTACTCTCATTCTAATTCAGTCGGGTAAAAACTTTACCCTCATTCTAATTCGGTCGGGTAAAAACTTTACCCTCATTCTAATTCAGTCGGGTAAAAATAGTGTAGTGAAAAAAGATCTTTCAGGTATAAAACTTTTTACTTAATTTTTTTATTACTCTAGTGTTTTCTTTCTATACATAGATAGGTTAAGCTAAGTTTAGCGGCGATAGTGCGGTCTGAAACTTCCGTCGTAAATAGAAGATCCCCCGGGAGCGAGATACTGCGCTTACAGTTTATGTTCATTGCATTTAAGTCCCATATCTGCGGCCCATTAATTCTTATAAATTAAGTCAAATCAGACATTTATTACTTTAATATTCGATCTCGTATTTAAAAGTAGATCTAATAGTTGTTCTCTCCTTTGATCTTATTTAAAATACAGGAAAGATGTTTATCATAAGTTTTAACAAATCACACGCTGACAGATGCCAGCACTGTGCACTGGTACAGCTAGCAGAAACAACAGCAGCTGCACGATTGGGCTGACTGGGCCACCAGGAAAGTACCTCGACCTCATAGATTGCAGGCGTGATAGCGAGATTTCTGGTCTTGGTATTTCCCTGGTCTCATGTTGTGTGTGCATGTTTTTTTTTTCAATTAAGTAGATTATAGTTTTGAGATCATTTGCAGTCCTGTAACTCTCCGTAGATAAAGAAAAATTAGCTGAAGAAGTAGCAGTGGTAGAGTCCGGAACAACGACATCTGTTGCAAGAATGGGCCGGCCCGACCGGTGAAATACCACGACTTGACAGAAGACAAGCGTGAATTACAAGTATTCTGCGGTTCGTGTGACGAGTGAAGTGTCGGAGACCTAATTCTGGCCCTCTTCCCCTTCCCACCCTGTTCTAATATGGAATATGAAAATGATGGGAAGGAAGCGGATTTGACGGAGGAGGGAATGCAAAGGAAAAGGAAATATCCTTCTTTCTCTTAATCCCTTCCTCTGCCCATTAAAGGTAGACAACGTATCTGCATCTCATTGCTTGTTGCGGATGCCTATAGTAGTAGTGGTCACTTAACATTAGGCGAACCGCTTGCTCGTTTGTATTTTCTATAAAACAGTGAAAGCTGCGGAGATCATGTTACTGGTCTTAAAGATCATCTCGGTGCTAACGAGGTGCTGAGGACCAGGATATAGAACAAGGCGCGTGAGTGAGCTCGTTTGCCGGCCACCGGGTGGAGGACTTATTTTGGTAAATTTTTGTATCATACCTTTCAATAACGTTACAAATGTCGTGCCAGATCGTTTCTCGGTGTATCGCCCTAGGCTCAACCCTACTAAGTCTGTGGTTTGAAGCAATTGCTATCTCTGTTCGAATTATTTTCCTAGTATATAAAAAAAAACTTAAGTAATGTGATTGTTTCCCTAATATATAAAAACGTTTTTGGATTATAATGTTGAAATTAAAGATAAATATATCTGTATAATGAATTTCTTCGCAAGCTTTTACACAATTACCTAGAGGGGTAGACAGTGATTACGGATTTCCAAATAGCACGGTCTTGGCATATCTCTCTTGCTCTTCTCTCTGGTCGATATAAATTCATTTAGGACAGTATAGAGTCACTTAATTTCGCAACATAAATCTACACGAGACAAATTTTTTCACTATTTATTCATCTTTTCGAAACACCCGAAGGATAGTTTTCTCAATTGTAGTCACAAGATTTTATTTTAAGCCACAGTTTTCCCGTACATCGGTAATTCTAATCGTGACATTCAGTTATGCCTAGCATGTTTGTGTGCAAGAGTTTTATCAGCCAATTTTAGCTCTTAATTCCTTGTTTATTTAATAAAATAATGAATAGTTTTAAATACTAAAAAACTATAGTGTTTTCCCAATACATACTAGTATCTATTGTTATTTAAAATTTAACGCCTAGATGGCGTTATTCTTAACTTAAAAAAATCGCAACTATTTAATTAATTACACTGTCATCGGTCCTTTATAATTGTGCAACTTATCTAAATTTTAGAAATAAATCCGACGTTTTGAACAGGGTCAAAATCACGTTCTAATATTCCGTTACACACAAACAAACAAAACGTACTTACATGCACAGTAAGCTAATAAAATCATGTCAATAACTCGAACTCTCGAGTTTTATAATCGGTAAAACTCTAAGTTAATATTGAAAAGAGATTATCTAAATCTATTTAATAGTTAAATATTTGCGTTAAAACATTCTTTGAACAGTTATTGAGTACTGACGTCACTAATATGAGCGCTCCCAGAATCATTAAAAGTGGTTTAACTCTATGGGGATTCAATTGCTGCTGTAAGCTAGTTTCAGTGGAGCGATAACTCCATTCCGGTCTCCAATTACTTGATATGCGTGTAATAACAAACTGTATCTCCAAGGACTACTCCAGATAATCCATGTTAAACTCGTATTCCATCTGAGATTTACGGCAATCTGTTTACAATCTTGATTAAGTTCCTCATTATTTATTCCTTTAACATAGTCGTGTTGTTAATACGCTACGCTTTTCTTTCTATTTTCTTCTTTTTCAGGATTTTCTTTTACATTATCTTTTGCATATATGAGAAGAGACTTTGGACACGTCAGTCCCATTGTTCCTTAGTAACTTATGCATTAACATTTTATAGTGATAAAATTAAAATTAAATCTAATAAAATACATATATACACGAATTATACACACCTTACTACTACAACTATAACTGTAAGTATATATGTACACTTGCTAAACTTAAATATTTTATATATATACCTCGACACCTATACAGCTTGAGAATCATATTAGAATTATAGTTTTAATATCTTTTCAGCGATATCGCTACGAAATCGAAACGAGGGTCCGCAATAAGGCACCCGACACGCGAATCCCAGCGGGTGATCAGTCGCGTTATGCGTAATTCATTCGCGTTTTTTGTGACGCCGCCATCGTGCGCCTTTACAATTTCATAAGAAGCCGCAGCGTATAGAGCGGAGATTTGCGTTCACTAGCGATCGACAGACAGACGATTTAATGCCGATTACTTGCTTACACAGACCTCACTGAGAACTTATCTTATATCAACAGGACTTAGACTTGGAAATAATTCTATCGCAATCACATTGATTCAAAGTTGTCGATTGTAATGATACTCGATTCCAACTTAGGAGTACTTTTTTAAAGGGATCGATTAAATCAACAGATACGTATAATTAATGGAGTTCTATAAAGGGATGGAAACATTGATAACAATCTTTCAATCATTATTAAAATAAGGGTATGATAATATAGTATGAAGAAATAGAACTGTAGCAGCTGAAAAACATTCAGGAAACAAAACAAAACATATTAAGACGGAGAGAGGGAATCAATTAGACATTGGTGAAACTCCTTAAATTGGTTTAGGAATTGATTTGGATTTTACAAAACGCAACTGTGGCTTAGTTAACAACATTGAACCCAAGAACCATACTGTGCAATGGCTGATCATTTAAACTGTTAGAAAATATAGCATATAACCGTATCATTTGACGCATAGTTAAAATAGTTAACAACGAATGAAACCAGATTGTTTTATAAAAATCTTTTCATTTTCAATATCACTTCGAAAACAAACACTTAGATTTAAATTCCATTTACGTTCGTACGAAGCGATTCGAATTTTCTATCATCGTGCGTACGGCAAGGGATTGGAACAAGATGCCAACGTCTGTGTTTCCGTCCAACTATGCCGTGGGTATCTTTAAGAGAAGGCTGGCGTATCTTTCGACCACATTGCCATCATCGTGGTCGAGGTAAAAAAAAATTCAATTTCTACCCCAATTTGACTGCGTGTTTTCTTTACAGTAAATACGATCAATGATCAGCAATATCACACTGGCTACACCACAATCGATGAAGGGCGTAATACAGTTGATATCGGCGGCTAAACAATCTCCGCTTTCTAATCAAGTAGAAGGCGATTTTATCGATACCAGCGCCGCAGCAGTAGTCGATTAGTTCATATCGCCGACACCGTGCTCAATTCATAGCAATTAGTATGATTCGTTTAATTGACACCTAGATCAAGTTATATGTGGTCCCTTTTAAAATATTATAAACTAGCGATCCGATATTTTGATCCGATCGCTTTTATTGCTGCTATCAAAATTCACAGCATCATCCGCTAGTCCAATCTGAAGATTTCCTGAAAATTTTATCGCAATCGGTTCAGCCGTTTCGGAGTATATAGGGAACAAACATACGCAGGAACTCTTATTATATAACATTGTAGAAATAAAGTACTACCTACATATATATAATCACTTCATCGGACGTATGGGGTATGTCCTAAGACTATTAAAATTGATCAATAATAAAATCACCTGGCATTCTAAAGGAAGTTGATTTAAGTGTAAGCTATATTTATGTATAAAAAGCGTTAGATTTGTGCTAAGACTGTGATATTTAAATCTAAAATCTCGACTCAGAAGAGTCAGGGTTTGGATGTAAGGGTTTGGATGTAAGAGTTTATTCGCTTGTAATTTTCCTGTCTATTATTATATAGGATGAAAAAGTATATGGCGCCTTCAATATGAACCGAAGACCTTGCGAATACGTGGGAAATGGTTGAATGTGGAGAGCGGAAGACGACAATCTGTGTCCAGCAGTGAAATGATACAGGCCGATGTTGAAGAATAACGTTGACAAGGCAACGTGACGGAGAGTGAGTGTGAAATCAAAGATGCAATCGGCTCCGACATCTTAACATGTATTCGTACGTAAAGAATTTTCTGCATTCACTTACAGCTTCTTGTATCTATTCTGCATCAATGGGTACTAAGTTTTTGCTGTGATAATTTTCTCCATCGTGGGAGATTGCGTATCATCTGTTCTTGCTAATTGATTTATAAATTCACGGTATAAGTGTGTGGCTATGAAATATGCTAGTCGAGACATTTAAAAAAAATATCCATTTATTTTATTGTTGTTAAAATCATAAAGGTTTCATACAAAAGTATGGAACCATATAACACATAGTACATTGTCGGTGGATCCATTATTATAAAGTTTATGAATTAAAGTTGATAATATTATCGTATACGACAATTTGAACGTGCAAAGATACCGCTGTAAAACGTTGTATGTGAGCAGGGCATAGTACAATCCCCGCGTGTTTAATGGCTCCACCTAATTGACGCAATCTCATTATCCTGTCAAAAGGAGTGCAGGAGGCGCAAATGACTCATTCCCGGGTCCCGACGCCCTGCCTTCATTGAACAATTAACTTAACATAAGTTTGAAATTGCGCTACTAATGAAGCTACAGCTTGTAACGAAACATTTATAAGAATTGTAAATTTTGTATCTGATATAAACTAAGTTATTTTCTCAATGAACAATAATCTTTTCAGTCCTCCGATTTTCCTTGAATGGCCTGGCCTATAATGCAACAAAATAAAGGAGTCCTCTGGCAGCAGACTTCAAAAGATAGTTTGGTTGGATGGATATTGGAAATAATGAAATGTCTTATGACCCGACCGACACAGTAGGAGAAAGTGATCGCTACCCATAGACATCTGCAACAAGCTAATGAGTTGCTTGCCTTTAATAGAGAGAGAGAGGGGATAAACAGAAAATGGTTATTTCCCTTTCCTATTCATCCCCTTCACCGTCGAGTCGTCTTTCCCTTCCCAGGTGAAGAGGACTAGAATTAGGCCTTTCGTAGAATTCGTTCAATTGTGACCTCCTTTAGCCTCTACGGTTTGCTCGTACTTGATGAGTGTAGTGTCATTAGGTACATATTCTTCCCCCGAGTGTCATACGTAATATGATGTGAAGAATTATTAAAATAAATTTTATTTGCTTTGTTAACAAAGATAAAATGTTTTCTTAATACCGACGTTTGGCTTGGCTTGACGTTTCCGATATTTCCAATATCCGCTCCGTCAAAACTGTGGAGGAAAGAGCCTTCAAAGATACTAAAGATTCAATTTTTTAAATTAAATTATGTGGCAAATAATGAATCGACAAATGTTTTTTTTATTCAGTATAGTATAAAATACGGCATAAGAGATTTATACCCTCATCTGTTATTTGATCATAGATTATCATCATCTTCCTGCCCTTTTCCCATCCATGTTCAGTCATAGTATGTTCTCCTCTTCTATATCCCTCTATCAGCCGTCATATCTGTCTACTACTACTAATTTTCGGAGATGTCGTTGCTGGTAACCTTATTGACGGTTCTTACAGCTTCATCTGATACAGGGCTCGCGATCTGAGTGATCTTGAGCTAGAAGTAAAAAATTCTAGGTCCCTAATGTAATATAGGGGCCTAGTTGCCGTATTTAGCAACTATCGGTGTGGGTGTGTCATATCTGGCAACTCATAATCTAGGTCCTGATCAAATAATAGATGAGGGTATAAATTTCTCATGCCGTTTCTTAGACCAGTAGTTAATGAAAAACTACATATAGGAACATGAGGCCACATCTCTGTTGAGTCAAATACACATCTCGTTCATTATAAGAAGTTTATCGCTTGTTACTCGAAAAACGAACAAGAACGAGCAAGGGATGGCGACTTTTCGTTACAAATCGTCGGAATCAATTACCCGATAATGACTGGCGGGGTGTAATCATCGTTTCTTATTTGTCATTCATTGAAATTGATGATAGGTTGGCGCGAGGCAAAAGATAACATGTGAAAAATATGCGCTTGCGCCCGTTACCCAGAGGGGTAGGCAGATCACGTCTCTCGGAGTTCCCTCTGAACGCTTAGAATTTATATGTCATTATTAACATTATGGTTTTTCTGTGTGATATTTGAATTGGTTCTTGGATGATATATACCACGTTGCTAATCTTTCTAAGATCTTGGTTTGCTATTTATTTCACTTTTAACAGTCAAATAAATACGCAGTTAATAAATGCACCAATGACACGATGTTCAAAGATTATTAATACTATTGAATATGTTTGTAATATAGTTTTATAACTCGACTGACTCCGAAGGAGGGTTTTGTTATAGAGGAAAAAAAGTGTTTCCGCACCTTCGGATGTTGGAGCCACACGTCTTGTGTGTCGGGCTCCGGCTCATTGCTAACCTGACCTAAAATGAGACCCATACCGACTAAAAACGGTAGTTTAAACGGCTTGACTAATTTTGAAAAGTGAAGTGTCAAGTGAATGATATTAAACATATAGTCAGTCGGGTTTTCTGTTTCTTTCTTTTTAGTATTGAATGTCACATTTTTCCTAGAAATCGCTTACTCATTTAATGTGTCGCCAACTCTTACAACTTACACCATACACCACGTACTCGAAAATGTAACAGATTTAAACAAACATTCCTATTAGAAGCGTTGGAACGGTGTTGCCCGGACAAAAAATATCATTAAATACTCGCGTACCGGCGATAGGTGATCATTTCACTAATGATAGCGTTGCTCCTCCCGTTGATGATGGCCGAGACGCCGTTAATCATACTAGAGTTCCTTAATAGTATAGTGTTCTATCATTCACTTTTGCTTTGAGCTTATTTAGATTAAAGTGACAAGCGGTAAATCTGTAATCGTGTTAATGGTTAAGCCAATTATGATGTGCTCCAGAGTAACATAGACTAAGCACTGAGTAATGAGTTACTTGGTGTTTATGGTCCGCTGTATTCAACCGTGCGTATTTGAAATATTTAAACATTCTACCGCTTTTTTATGAACTTTGTAGTTATTTCAATCTTTAGACATATACGTGGTAAGTTTAATAAAAACAATTTATTTTTCATTGTTGTTTGTATATGTATGTCGTAGTGTTGTACGAAGTGAATAAAGTAACGTCCGAAATGCAAGGCGGCAAAGCAAACAGAACCCGCGACGAATAAATCCCGTTGCGGGCGATGCGAGCTTTTTTTAATCAATTCACCGATTGTACTTTCACGAAGACGCCCCGAAAAAGAAAGTACGAAGGAGAAAGAAACACGAATTACGATCAGCGCCCGCGGCGCGCCGCGGAAACTGAGCACTGCGCGTAATTAGCGAGAGTAGTGATGCGATCTTATCGATACTTAGGGTTGTCGGTTAAATTGAATAATAAATTTATTATTGTTGCCATCTAGTGGTGTACTGTGAAATGTCAGTATTTGATTAATCGTCGATTCTTCGAATGATATTATGAGAAACTCTGCTAGCAATTTCGTAGGTAAATATTTTGTTCCATTAATCAATCGATATTGTTATAATAATGACAAATTGTTAATAGGGCTAACAAGATATTAATAAGGAAAAAAATATCTAATTCATTTGAAAATTGTGCTTAAATACACTAAGATTTTAGTCATTTTATATAAAATTAATTTGTTACCAGATATTAATCTCATAGAGCTAGTGACAACCCTAGTTCATCAGGACTAGGACGTGTCGTCGTTACATTAACATCTCAGTTAGTGAGTCTGCATGGCAGGTACGCATTACGAGTTGATTAACTCGAATAATATCTGGATTGGTCCGCGGGAGTTTTTGAATTCCGTCTTTGGTTCATGTGAGTTGTTCTACTACTGATCATTTATTTTGTTCTTTTCTTAATATTATTTTATCAGGTGTATTTATTGTACAAGGGTTATGACTTATTGGTCATTTCACATGCGATCCAGGGGATATTTCCAATGATATGATAAAAATAGCGTAGTCATTAAGTTAAGGAAGGGATGCTGGTGTTGTTGGTTCCTAACAACACTGTTTTATTTCTTAAATGTCCCAAGAACTGGAGGGACCTGATGGTTGATACACTAAAGAAAAGTGATATTAAGTCTACTTGAAACTGTAGAGCACGTATGCGTAGACATATAGATGTAGAAGAATCGAAAGAGGTGTGTCAGGCCCGTGCCAAATGAAAATCCGTAACTTCAGCCTACCCTATGTTCTAATTGACACTTACGGGCGGCAGTGTTTATTTTATATAAATAAGTAAATAAATAAATATACGCTCAAGCCCGTAACCCAGAGGGGTAGGCAGAGATTATGGATTTCCATTTGGCGCGATCCTTGCAAACCTCTCTCGCTTCTTCTACATCCATACATCTACGCTTACAAGCTCATCGGTTACGGGTACTCCTTATATTGCCCTTCTTTAGTATGTTACTAATCTGATCGATATAAGTTCTCTTAGGACGTCCCCTACCAACGCTGTCGCTCACTTTTGCAACATGAATTTGTATTATTTTATATGTTAATTATTATGTACATTTAATTTCAGATTAGAATATATTTATTTTTACTTGATTATATTTTAGATTCAGAGAATACGATTAAAGACTGAAGTAGGAGAGAACGAAAGAGAGAGAGAGAGGGATATATAAATTAAGCACTTAAAGTAAATATTTTAGTAAAGATATAAATTGTTCGATTCATCATCAAAATAATCGTTCCATAAAATCAAATTCACGCCTTCAGGAGCTTCACTTAAAAAAATGGTAATAATTCATTACATGCATTTTGATTTTAAAATAAGATTTAGAAGAATATATCTAATATTAAATAATTATTGTTTTATAAATTAATTTTAACGGATTGAATAAAGGAGTTCTTGATGCTGTTTTAGGTAACTAACTAAACTTGTATTTGCATTGTTTGGTATCGATAGAATAATATCGACAACGCCAACACTAGCGCTGTGCAATTACTGGGCGACGAGCGTCACGTTTACTTTTCGTAAACATCAAAGTGCCGCGCCCGCCCGTCGTAAAACACAAAAAATACCTTTAAGGATAGCCCTTATAGGTGCCTACGCTGCTTCGATATTGGCAATAATGTGATACCTTCATCACAGCCCGTCATTTGCCGATGTTGCGTGTCTCACAAATCTGTATTGATACGAGGTAGATTCCGAATATTGATTTTTATAGTTTATGAGTTAATTACATGGTGAATCTTGAATTATTTGTTATATATTACAAGGTACAGGTTCTTTATGTTATAAAGCGACCATACGAAAGACAAACCTGATAGTTAGTGAGGCGTATTACCCATAATATTGTAGTATTTCCCAGGATTTTATCATTCAATGTATTGTATAGTACTATGCATTTATTACCTTGAGATGGAACGTATGGCTAAGGTAGTATTCATTAGAGTTCCCGTCTGAAGACCTACAACATCGTTTTTATAATAATGTTATATTACACAGTAATGTTTGAAGAATAATTTTACTAGCAAATGTTACTATTTGAACCGCGCTTTAATTTCGTTTCATTTCATTATTTATTCCATATATATAATATAAATTTATAAATCGACTAGCATGATCTGTTGCTCAAGGTTGCGGGAGTCCGCTAGATCTGGGTGGCAGAGACTGATCTTTCTTGCGAATGGTAGAGCTTCTTCCAGCAGTGGACAACGGTTAGTTTTAAAAAAAGAGAGATCTACGATGACGTGATTAATATTTAGTTAATTTATAACAACTTCGAACTGTACTCTGTCTTCTTGAAATAGAATCATAAGTAAAAGAGTTTTTTTTTATATGCATTTTTTTCAAATTGAATTATAATTATGTGTTCATATTTCAGGTAAGCTCTAACTCTCTCAACGCAAGGAAGGTAAGATCTCTTAGCGAAACAGTCGGTGCGCGGGTCGTTCATAAAACTCAATTATAATTCATTGAATTTAATGGAAACATTTAGTAAAAGCTTTGCGTGCGGTTTGTTAGGCGCAAAGACATTGCGCGATTTATCAACACCCCGCGCCTCGCAACTCGATATCGACTCATCGTCGTAATTGTGCGTTGCACATCCCTATTATTCATGAAAATAGATGTATTAGATTCCACGTCTTTGAATTTTCTATATTAAGATCTAATGTGCACGACGGAATGAATAGCTTTAGCTATGAAGATAACCTTCCTTTCATATCATTCTAATCTTAGCTACACGATTTCATAAAGATCTAGAATGAAGAGGGTACAAAGCATCACATACCAAACATTACGAAAGTATATTAAGTAAAACCACATCAATCGAGGAGGACGCAATAGTGGTTTTATCAGCAATACAGTTATTTAACAGTGGCAGAGCCAGCAATGACATCACAAGGGCCGGCTCGACCGGTGAAATACCACGACGTCACAGAATACAGGCGTGAAGTAGAAGTATTTCCTCGTTTTGTCTAATGAGTGAGGTGCCAGAGGCCTAGCCTTTCTGCTTTCTATCCTTTTCTAATGAAGAAACGATGGAAAGGGGAAGAGGATGTTTTGCGGAGGGCATGGATGGGAAGAGGATGTTTTGGGGAGGGCATGGATGGGAAGAGGAGATATCCTTTTTCCTGTTTATCCTCTGTACATTAAAGGTTCGCATCACATCTGCAACTAAGCATATGCCTATGGATGGCGGTTACTTGATATCGGGAGAAACGCTCGCCACCTTCTTCTAAAAAAAAAACAAGTTATCTCAGTCATAGTCAAGAATAAAATACTTTTGAACCATTTAACACGTACTGCGTCGTCATAGATTACTATTGAACTCGACAAAGATTCATAACATCAAGGAATGCCATCGCTTGGAGCAGGAAACTCGGATCCCGCGACATACCATAGTGCGCCGATAGAAGATACCCTCACCGCGGGGCCGGGGAACACAATTAAACGCGGCCGCCTTATCACCACCTAGCACCATTCCAGATAACGCGAATAGAAAGCAAATAGAATTATAGTGCAAGGGGCGGTGGCTTCTGCATCAGGCGGCAAAGGCGCCGCGAGATAGCGCGCCGGCGATTAGATGCGCGCGCGCAGGATTTACTGCTGCGCCGCGGTATCGCGCACAATAAATTAGAAATTCGTTAGATAGAGACGCACCGCGCGCCAATTATTAGCGATGTCCTGCGCGTTGTTGCTCGATGCTTGATACAATACAATTGGTTTGTGCTAGCATGGAATTCTGTGAATGTGATATGTATGTATATACTTGCGAAATGCAAATCGATATTTAAATATTCGTCATTGACCTTCTGTGCGGCATCTAATGTCCACAGAAACAATACGTAATAGATTCTTACTATTCCACTAAATGATGTGATAAACGATCACTGTTATGTTTTGTACTTACCGAAGCCCATGTACAACTTATTCGCAGGAAACTATTTTACAATAGTTGATTTAAAAGTATCTCTTATTTAGTATGGTGTAATTTTTTAACGATTCCAGCATTTAATCTCAATTCAGTAACATTCGTATACTGCACTTCTATTCTCCACTTCTTGTACTCGAGACTGAATAGATTTGTCTGAGCTGAGTCATCCAATTAGAGTGTGAGATTAACGTATTATTGCAATAAGCTTAACTTCCATCAACTTAATTTCGAGACAGATACACAAATCGTTCGCTACGTTCAGAAATCCCGCTCTTCATTATCTCTAATTGACATCGGACACGAACAATGTCATTCGGTCTAGTGATGTGCTGCAAAAACTGCAATCTATCGATGCCGTCCACTCACGTACCCGTTTTTGTGGTCCGGCATCGAACCGCGCCGCCAGAACAATGTGGCGCCAATTATAATATCGAACGTACGTACGTTTTTACAACACTACTTGCTACCGTTGAGACTGTAGTTATTCCTAAACCAGGGCAATAAGATCTATATTGCTGCATCGACTATTTTTTTGTTTGCAATCTTCGTCTTAGGAATAGTTCCATACGCACTACGAGCCGTAAAAAGCTATAGAGTAGTCATGAATAAAGCATGAACGAGCGACAAATAGTGTGGATAAAGGTCAGTCGCTTTATTATTATCGTTAAGTCGACGCATTCGATTGGAGGACTCGCTGCTCACTGGAGCGGCAAAAAATCGATATATCATTTCTTATAAAAAACTTACAGCTCTAATCATTGCTTTGTTCGTGCCTATATTATAATGGCTCTGTTTATTAATGCGGTCGATGTAAACTAGACAGAGACGAATAGATATTTCATGCTATCGTTTCTAGTTCTTAATATTTGTTTCTTTATTTTCATTTACATGTTACAAATTATAAGTCTTTTATAATAAATTACAAATGTTTTGTATAATTAAAGATTCTTGTTCAACGAGAAACTATTGTTAAAAAAGTATTTAATAAACATTCATATGTTTTACATTCATAAATTAAGTGAATTTATCATAAGTATTCAATACGTACTGTCAATCGCTTTATTGGATGGTAATTAACCTTTGTTTGAATTAATAATTTAAAAAGTATGTATTCCAAATTCAAATTCTAACGTCACGAACATCGATGGTGGTTTGACAGGTAAATGCGCGGGAAAGCGTCGACTCGCGTAGCTAGTCTAAGTGCAGCGGCGCGACTGAGGCTCTGCCACGCCCCTCGCCACGCCCACCCGACCGCCGCTCACTTCACACCGCACAGGAAAGTGGGAAACTCAGAAGGCTAGTGGGGCGTCAGCCTGCAACAGAAACCAGCCAAGTGGTCGCGAACGCTTATCGTTCGGAATCCGTACACAAATTGATTTACGCAATCTGATCACTCGATTTAGGCTTTGTGTGTTTACTTAACACTCGAAGCCTTATTTTAAACAAAAATAATTTAATGAAAAATGACACTTTTTCAATAATTTAATGAAAAATTCATCTCTCGTTCAATAATTTGACGAAAAGTTGATCTTTTAACACAATAAGGGTGGGCAGAAATTTACTACTTACTAGGTAAATTTTCTATATTTATTTGCGACTTCTTTCATCGTATATTTACATTTCAGTCTGCATGGTAAGGACATGAGGAAGGAACAATGGCATATGACAAAGACAGTTTTAGATTTTAATGTGAAAGCAAGAAAGGAGTGACTAATGAGATGACGGGTGATAGATAGGGGGAAAGAAATAAAATAATAAAAACGTTTTGTGCCGACTTCACTTTTCATTCATTCATTCAGTCAAGTTAATATTTTCATGCCCATGGAACTGTATTTGAAAGACGATGATCAGGACGTTATTTTTATTTAATCCCCTGGCGTTAAGTGGTTATGTAGTCAAAAGATGGTACCCACTAGTCTAGAAACAGGGTACAGAGAACATTGTATGCAAAATAACATTTGGTGACAGAAATAGAGAAAGAGAGTCCACACTCATAATCAAGCTTGTACACTCCTGCATCTTGTAGAGGGATATTACACTTGACAGTTGGTAAAAATTGACTTATTATATATATATTTCTAGGTGGCTTGTAGAAAGTTTTTATCGAAGCCTTCTTCAGGATGTAGCCAATCTTGTCTGTGACTCCTCTGACATAAGGTAAAACAGCACACACTCGTTCAACTGGTGGGCTTTGGTCGCCCAACACCTCAGTCCCCCCCGTGACCATAAGCCCTGTAAAGTACTCGAAACGTTGAGAACCAAAACTTACAATAAATAGCGATAAAATTCGTAAAATTAGTTTTATTCCAATGTGTAAATATACATTTTATATATAAAGTACACAGTACACGTACAACAATATTATTTTTGTTATCTGTTCTTTAAAATACTCGGCCTTTGCTATGAACCATTGTTTTATTATGTCACTAATTTGTTCGATATTAGTTTTTCTGGTCCCATGTCAACACTGCCACCCACTTTTGCAATATAAATTTGGCTTTTTATTGTTATTTTTACTAACTTTTTCAACAAGACCGAGGCGCCAAAGTGTCGGTACACACAACGCCCTCTTTGTAGTCACACTTAGGCGTAGTACTTGTACGTAGTACATCCTGATGGATGTGGTACTAACAATTGTTTAGTGATAAAATAAACTGTCGTAATCATTATAACTTGTGTTCTACACAAACTGTTCATACTAGTCGGCTTTCATATTAAGAATATAAATAAAAATTCACGCGAATAAATATTTCCTAGTGCCGCATATTGGAAACATTTGAACATTTCCGAGACGCGTACCGGAAAAATGGAATTTCCGCAACCGTTTGGTGGAAAATTTTATTACGTTCTTTCGTTGTACATTGCAGACGGAGATATGGCATTCCCGTACTATGTCCGCTGACACGGCACGCTGCAAGCAAATAAATAATTGTAGAAGTTTCTAAAAGGACTGTATACGTCACTTGGAAGAACATAGCCCGGGTAGATAGATATTCAAACGATTTTGTGTATGTATTTACTCTTTGGGAAATGTGTAGATTATATAAAATTAAAGAGATTGTCAAAGATCAACTACTTCAACGCATTTAAGTTTATTTTAAGGGCGCAGACTGGCAACTTGTCGCCTAAAGTTGTAAGTGACCACCGCCGCCCGCGAACATCAGAGGAACTCTAGATGCTTTGTTTCCATTGTATATAATTTAGAGCGCCATTTTTCACACTAAATGAAAAATTCTTTTGGTGCCCAACTACTGTTTTTATTTTGACCAAAATTACCAAACGTGACGTTGTAAAAATTTCATTATTAGAACATTCTATTGATATTGCTACATAATGATGTTAAAGTACCTCAAGGTTTATAAACAAAAACTCACTAAAACCTTCTATTAGGTAAGAAAATGTTTTGGTTGTTTAAGATACTTTTGATGACTAAGGAAAACAAACGATAACCACAACGAGTGGTATTTTAATTAACTTGATTCGTATTATTTCGTAAAGAAAGACAGCGTAGAACTTCAGAAGAAGAAGGAAGATGGACGTTTTAAACCATATTATGCTTATGCGAGATTTATCGCCACCATTGCTGGCGCACGGCGGAGATTCCCAGGACCTATGACGTAGTGTAGTCGATTGAATTTATAATGTTTGGACTACACCAGTGACGCAGGAATAGCTTAAAGTAGCTTAAAGTTCTTTCTTAAAGAAAACTGAAACCACATATGTATACATGATTATCTTAACATACAAAAACATATTACAGCACCTTTAAAACACACTTGCAACACCCTGTATGTCAATAAAGCGTGATGAATATACGCTAAATCGTAGTGGAATTGAACTCCAATTAACTTTCAGTTCCACCAACACGATTGTGCAAAGTTGAACGAAAATTTTTAATTAGAGAATGTTTATTGTATTTGTGAGATATTTAAATTTAAAATGATCATAGTACAACATTATTAATTAATTGTGAGAGTGGATTAGGAACGAGTCTCGCCCGGTCGCTATTATCCTCCCGTTTATGTCGGCCTGGTAATCCGGCCTGATTCGCGTTTTAATCCAGTTTCATTTGTTTGCTCCGGAATTAATTAGTGCGTTATTTATGATCATGTTCTACCAGTCGATTCTGTTCTACTGTCAGCTATACAGGTTTAATTGTGGATATAAAATCACCCACGCAAAAGTCAGAACTTATGTGTAAGATATGAGAAAGGCGTGTTAGGAGTTTACCAGTGTTCATTGTCGACATTAGTATTAATATTAGAAAAACAAATCATAATATGACAGACTCGATCGTGAGTTAGAGACCACCCACGTTGACTTATCAATGCATCGAGCAGGACGTCCGGGAACGTCCGGGAACGTGCTCCGGGACACACGGGACTCTGTGGCGTCGCTCCACTTCGCCTGCTCTAATCACAACACACTAAGTGACCCTGCAGTAACATGTGTACACAATATAAATCTGGATACAATGATCTCCTGCGCTCCGTGTCCCAAATGGGTGTAGATATTTAAGTATAACGATCATCTTCTCTATCGCCCTTGTGGAGTTTTTTATTGTATATTTGTTAACAACATTCCAACATATATGTACGTTAAATTATAATTTACAATATTCATTTGAATAATAAGTGGAAACATTTAATTTAAAAAAATCAAAATCTGTGCTGGAACACAGAAAAGATGTGAAACTTCATGTTTCTCTTCAAAAACTAAGCAACATAAATTTGTTTCGTTATTCTCTCTTCATTCATCCTTTCAATATGCCCGAACCACCGAAGCATACCTTTCTCAATTCTAGTCACAACACCCACTTTTAAGCCATACTTTTCCCTTATAATGGTACTTTTAATCCTATCATTCAATGTCACGCCTAACATACTTCAATATTTAAGAATGCTAAATATTCCACGTGACGTGTGCTTGACGTAGAGTGGGTAACATTTTTGTAAAACGGTGTCGAACCTTGGCTTTAACAATAACCTCCGGGGAGGTTTGTTTTTTGGTTAACAATTACAGTTATTTGATTTACGTTTGTCTAATTTTAAGTTTGTTTGATCACATCAAAACAATATCGTTTTTTTTTTAAGATGTTTTGAATTATAATCAAATTAACATGCTTAAATACATAATTAATAGAACAAGTTATTTATAATTTTAAATTTCGATACAATGAACTTGAGAAAAACTTGTAATGCTATGCACAAGTGTGGCATAAACAGTTTACCTGTTTCCCACACTTTTAACCAGCAACTTGATTAACTATCCACTTTCCAAATTTGACTAACACGTCCGTTTTACCTGGAAAATAAAAGAAATATTTTTTGAAATACTTACAATATTTTCTTACTCGCTAAAGTCTTTTTTTGTAGTAGGCTTTACGTCACATGTCTTGGGTTTGATTCCAAACCGAAGTGAAAATTGTATTATGTTTTTTTAATGAGTCCATCATCTGTAGTTTGGGGCCTTCTTAATATTCATGCTGTAAAACGATTAACAACTGCTGTATTAGTTTAAAAACAAAACGAGCATGTAAATTACATGACATTTTTTTTGCTTCTCAGTGTACACAGCATAGATTTAGTTAGATTTGATCGGGTGTTAAAAGCACGGTCGCGTGGGCGTCTGACTCAGTGCTGACCTTTTCTGGTCATTTTGTCTTTTGACCGAATCCCAAAATGGGCCGTGGGCAATTAAACCGCAGCTACAAGTGCTTTTTGTCCAAATTCAAGCGGCCACGATGATGCCTTATTAGGTCGGGACTACTGTTTGTGTGTTCCAGTTAGGTGTTTGCCCTCTTAATAAGTTAGATAGCTTTTAATGTCCCGAGACGTCTTGTATCAAGCCATCTATCTTGGTGTTCGCTTTCTTTTGTTTTTTTTTTTACTTTTACAGATTTCGAATTTGGGAGTTGTTAATTATCTAGGTTAGGACTGATTTATTTGTTTGTTTATCAGTAACTGTCAAAACATATGTAGAAGATTATTAAATTGTAAAGCTTTTTCTCTGTATTTGTTTGCTTTTGACAAACATAACCCAGTTACTTACCGTAACGAAGAAACGTTCTACTTATGATTTAGTCATTTATTAAAGTTTTATGGAATACCACAAGCAGAAGGGTTCCACTTACACGATCTTGTTCACTAGATTATAGATCTTACTTGGTGCTCTGAAAATAGCTCTAGATTTTTTTAAGGAATAAGGTACCAAAAAAGCGGTAGGGTTCCATGATATGTGACCGCTATAGACCTATAGATATCCGCAACAAGCAAATGAGTTGCAGATGCGCTGTCTACCTTTAATGAACAGAGGAGTGGATAAACAGAAAGAACGATAATTCCTTTTCCTGTGCATACCCTCTCCCGTCAAATCCTCTTCCTTCCCATCCTTTTCTTATTAGATAATGGACCTTTAATGGGGTAGAGTGGAAAAAAGATTTTTCTCCATTCATCTCCTCCGTTCAATCCTCTTTCTCTTTCCTCTTCCCATCATATTCTTCTTAGGAAAAGATGAGAAAGGGAAGAGGGCTGAAATTGGACCTCCATGTTTTTCGGAAATATCATCAACACTCCTCTGTCCATTAAATAAGGAGTACCCTTAACCGACGAGCTTGTATGCGTAGATGTCCACACATAGATGCAGAAGAAGCGAGAGAGGTGGACCTGGATCGCGCCAAATAAAATCCATAATCTCTGCCTTCCCCTCTGGGTTACGGTTATATTTATTTATTTATTTTATACTGGGGGTTCGTTAAATTAACTATGATTTAGTTTTTTCGGCTGAAATTTAATTAATTCGATTCTCAAAGGAAGTTTCAGTCAACTCTAATTAACTAAATTCGGAATATCGAATAAAATTAATTGGTACTTTTGACAAAGCTTTGGTTCTTTCTACTTTCTCTTCGGCGTGGAGATAAATTAAAATTACTTTCAATATTCAATGAATAATCAAATGTCGGCCTCAATGACTGCTTATAGAAGAAACTAAATGTCAATAAAATGTACAGAATATTTATTTAGAATTTTTCTTTGAGCGCTTGAGATGAGGTGCTATACTGTAATATCAGCCGTATTGCCTGTGCCCGTGCGATGCTGTCCACATCCAGAAATTTATTATGCGTACATGTGGCCCTTAACTTGATTTTGGTCTCAATAGCTTCTTTTGCCAATTAATTGCTAATAAAGTAATATATCTTTAACTAATCTTTAATTAATGTAAAACAAAATAATCCTTGTATGTTCTTAATGAATATCGAGAAAAAGCAACTTCTCCATATATGTTTTCTTTATTTCAGCTATATCGTAACGCCTTATATGGTTATTTTTATTATCATTTCAATTCAACCTTGAGAATCAATCGAAATAATTTCCTAAACCATACCATCGTCAGGGTCACGTGACGCGTGACGTCACTGGCGCCTGCGCATCCCACACAGAGGTGTCCATTCAGCTCGTTAATGCTTCATTTATTCATACGTAGTCACTTACGTAACACGTTTTGATTTAGAGAACGCATTAACACTAATATACTAGCATATTAATGAAAGTAAATACAATTTTAAGTAGTCTGGGTTCCCATTTGACAGGACTTAATTTTTAACAAAATGACGTTGTAAACTCTCACACACACGTGTTAGCAACGCATTTTCCAGTTAGTAAACAAGTTCACTATCAGTTAATGTGCTATTGATGAAATTCAAATGCTTAGTGTGATCAACTTGAGGCGACTGTATTACTGTCTAGGGTGTATGCCACAAATTTTGTTTAAAAAAATTGTGGGTATAGCAAATAATTGGAACAAGTGGTCAACGTTAGTATGTTCGTCCATTCATGCCGTAGTTGCCTCAAGAGAATTGTGACTAAGTTTGAAACTAGTGCTTATTCCGAACAATTAACAGTTGAAAGTCAATTTGATGTCATTGAACCCGTGCCGTGGCCGCATCCTTCGAATGTGACGAAAATAGATATGACTGAAAAATATAAAATAAAATGCACAATGGCAGCTTCCGTGCAGACGGGGCACTTCCGCCTCGGGGCCGATGACTTCGGGCACAAATATTAGAAATGCACGGCCCATGCCGAATTACGATTTAACGACGTTGTCGCTGCGTTTTACAGTGACCATGCGTTGCAGTGTAACATGGATCAGACCAGCCCTTCTACTCACATGTGTGACGTAATGGTTCAGCAAGTTTCAATGTGACATTTTTCTAATAAATCAAATTATTTAAAAAAATCTATAAAAGAAGAAACTGACTGACTGAATCAACGCACAGGCCAAACTACTGGGCCTTGAAATTTCACACAGAGATTTCTCTTATTACGTAGGCGAACACTATGAAAGGATTTTTCTAAATTAATCCCATGAACGTCCTAAGTAGGGGATGAAACTTTGTATGGAGATATCATTATAATCCAATGTAAGTTGACATAAGATCTATATGATGAATCATATTAAATAGGGTAAACCTTACGCTGGACAACAGTCGGTTTAATTAAATTGCACGGTGTAACCGCATGGCTCAGCTTGTATTAATAACGTTATTGTTGCATTTATTGTAGACAACAATATAAATGATAAATATTTAACATAAGAAATAAAGGAAGAATAACTAGAAGGATCAAAATAAATAATTGTAAGATCAATTGGCTGCGTTATAGCTGAGAGAAATCATTTGCAGATAATCAACGAGGAGACGAGAAAAGATACGATTTTAAAGATTTAGCTGTGCATATTGGGATTATGTTACCTTTGCAAATGTAGGAAAAAAGGCGAAAATTTTTTCACTTAGCAACCAAATCCTAAACGCTAATATTCTATGGTCACCCTACTGACCGCCGAATACTGGCGGAAATGACCAAACGTGCGCCGATAGCTTCCGAGCGTCGCCCACGTGTTGCACGTAGCAATCATTTTTTTTTCACAGCGTGGAATCGCCCGTCCACTGTGAACTTGCAACTTGCGGAAACTTCTATAGCTTACGCCAAACACTTCCGTTTTAGATGAAACGAACAACAAACAATAGAGACTCGCTAAGGTAGCTTACCTTATGAGGCTTATCCGTTTTAAATTTTGATGTAAATATAGAACGTCTTGTCCATTATCGTAATCCAGCGTAACACAGAAGTGTACCAGTGAAGAAGTGGCGTGGCGAGTAAGATACTTGCATTTCACGCCGCAGGTCGTGGGTTCGATACTCACTCGGGACAGACATGTGTCTGCATGAACATGTCTGTTTGTCCTAAGTCTGGGTGTGTAATATATTTAAGTATGTATTTACGAAAGAAAAGTAGTATATGTCTTATTTTAGTTATCTGTTTTCCATAGCACAAGCTCTGCTTAGTTTGGGATCAGATGACCGTGTGTGAATAATGTACCAGGTAATATTATTATTATTATTATAGGAAGAATAATAATAATAATATTACCTGGGATGTAGGGATGGATAGAAAAACGAAATATTTAAACGTGGACACTCCACCACTCATTAGCTTGTTGCAGATGCGTATGTGTAGTTACCATTATTGACTTAACCGCTTCTCTGCCACCTTCTTCTATAAAAATGGAAAATTAGTAACTACTTTATATATTCTTAGTTAGATATGGTGCTATGATACTATGATAACGTAATGCATTCGAATCAACTCGGCACAGTAAAATAGCAAATTTAAAATTCATCTCAAAACTGCCGCATTGCAATTTAAATACAATATAGAAGTGACTTCCTTAGGACAGTTGTGAGTCCCAAAAATACATTGAGATTTCACGTCACGTAAACGTCGCGACGTCGTCACGTATGAAGCGGCCCTAATTGCCCCGGTGCAGAGCGCATAGATAATGCAACCAATTTTTAATACCCTTTATTATTCATTGGCGCCATGAAATTATTTATTGCTTTCTATTTATATTTATAATATGTACGTTGACCATGTAGTCTAAGCGATTAGATCAACCAGGTCATTTCGCTAGTCCATTGTCGCTCTATTAAACGCTATTGGTCTGTTTTCTGCAATCGTGTTAAATGACGGGTTTGGTCATATTTATATTTTTAATACATTGGATTATTTAATTTTGTATATTACATAGAACCTAGTTCACAACGTAGGAATAAAAGCAACTACATTCGTTCAATAGTTTGAGAGTGCAGTGTGATGACATAATCTTGATACTTGATCGACGTGCAGATACACGACGAGGGCACGCCGCCGGTGCCTTTGTATTGACATGTTTTTAGGAGACGTATTGTTTTTGTAAAATGATCAAGTGACGAAACGATGATAGTAATTTATTCATAGAAGATGTAGCTAAATTAAACAAACAAGATGTTTGCATTGCTCCTTATGTGATGAAGAAATGAGGACGGTACTGAGCCATAGAAATCATACCCAGCAGCCAATAGACGGAAATAAAAATATTTCTACGTTTCCCTTGTTCAGGTTTTTATCAGGCTTTCTACTGATTTTATCTCTTGCAGCAGGCTATCTGGATTACAATTTTGTTGCCGAATGCAGTTTTGCAGTAACGGCTTAAGAAGCGCTGTATCTTAACTTATCTTTTAAATAATAATACTAGAAACCTATATGATCCGAGTTTAATGATCTCTAGGTCTGTTGTAAGAATATGCCCAAAATTACGCTTGGGGTGTAAACCCACTAGGCCCACTACTAGGCTACTAATGCTTATTGTATAGTCGTAGTTTATTGCGTTCATGATTGCTGCTTACTTACTTTGAATGCTGATAGCTTTAGCGATTGTTGGAGCCATCGACATTAGGGTGTGAGTGAACTCTGTAAAGGCGATATTTGGCGGACGATTATCTTTGACGTGACTTCCGACTGCGGCCATCGCACCGGAAGCATGGGCGACGTAGCATGAAAGGAATATTGAACTAGATTTTTTATTAAACTTATAATTCGTCACTAGTTATTGTCTTGTTTGGTACTATGCAACGAATATAACTCAAATAATATGTGCTTATGATTCTGTGATAGCCGGAGATCATGAATTGCTGTGACTATGTTCTTGCCCAATTCTATTCTTCTATATTCTTTTTTTTACCGTATGTACACGCTAGTCGGTTAAGAAAACTTTCTATTACGGTCTTCTTCAGTCTGTTTGCAGAAGATTTATGACTTAATAAACACATAGGATTGTTAATCTTCCCATAAACATCAGTAATCGTGTTAACTAGTGAGATCAACAATACAAATTCATCTATAAACAAAAAGCCCCCGATAATAAGGCTATTAACGGGATTCGAACCCACGACTCCGCTATTTAGGGAGCGTATCGCCTTATTGAGATTAAGATCGACAGACTGGTCAAACATTATTTTACCTACTGATGTGCCGTACTAAACTTTAAGTGTGGTCTTGTAACAATTTATTAGTATTATAGTGATCCCATTGAGGTTAACAGAATTGTCTTAAGTCTGTTTTACTTCCTCTGGTTATTACTGTACCTATATCATATCCTTGGTTAAGATTTTTTAATAGAAATAATTGCCAGAGTTAAAAATCATTTGATTTCATCCATGTTTTATCAGCCGTTAAATTTCCGCTGTTGATCCTTGAGATCTTCCCATAACACGGCTTAACTAATCTCCATCGCTCTTCGCCTATGACAGCATTTATACCTTTTAAATAAGTGGGACTACGCTACTCATTACCATCTTCAATTAGTCGCTTTTATAAGTCCGAGAAGGAGCGGCAGTGATGATATTTATGAAATTGAATCACCTATCCCTGTGATTTGATGCGAGCTCTCGTTCCCTACTTATATGCTACGGTATTAAAAGCCCAAGAAGGGCCCAAGGAAGACGGCACCCTTCGAAATGAAAGAAAACTCCATCTACTAATTTGTTTATAATTGTATTGTGAAGAATTTTTTGTTGTCAATTTCGACCATATATTTTGGTAGCAACATGCTTAATGTGAATTCAAAATATTCAACAGATAATTTAAATGTATTTCTAATCAACCGCGAGATCGTTTGTCGCCTTTCGTAATTACAAATTAATGACATCGATAAACTCTACTATAGATAAATATGGCGAGTGAATTTCAATTCGAATGCATTTCCGGTTGGGTGTTCTTTATTCGAAAAAGAAAAATGGCGGGCACGTGCGCGCGCATCCGCCGCGCAGTACCGCTAGCGAGTTACGACATAGATAAAAATATATTTCTTTGTTGTTTCTAGCGATTGTCTTCGATCGCCATTATAGATTATCTATGTTAATCAATTTAACTGCAGTAAAGATATTTGTGTGTTTTACATTTGTTTTACAAATACACATCACATGATATATTTATAGATTGGGGAAAAGTTTTAATAAAATAAAATCACTTTGGTTATACTATTTGTATTTGGATAGTTTTGATGACATTGAAGAGGTCACATTTCAAAAAAAGAAACAAATTGATAACATGATATTATCAATTTGTTTCTTTTTAGCTATTTTTAATGAAGAAATTCGATCTATTTTGAAATTTTATTACAAAAAAAAGGAAAAAATGCAACGCAAGCCGCAAAAAAATGTGTCGTTTATGAACCTATGACAGTGTCAGGATAAGTAGCGCATAATTAGCTGAAGCGTTTTCAATCTGGGAATTTTGTCCTCCCTGATACCCTGTTACCCATAAAGTGGACGCCATTTTTGAAAAATTGGAGCAAGATAGACGGGAAAAATTCAGTCTGCTTTTGAGGCAAGATTATGCATTTTACACAAGCTCTCTGAGATTTATAAGTACCACCAAAGTATTGCATATACTAAATATTATGATGAATTGGCCAAAATTTGTTTCAAAATCGTGCCTAGTTTTATCTATCTTCATCTTTGAACAATGAAGAAGGCACATAAAATGGGAAAAGTCATAATTACTATCTGACTAGAGTTCGAGCCAAATATACTCTGATCATTTAGCCAATGTCCAAAGACAAGGTTATTACAAAATTTATTTGCTAAATTTACGTAAGAAATTAAAGTTTAAATTGAGGTAAATTTCTCAGAGAGTCGGCGCCAGTCGCGCGACCCGTCGCCTCGCAGACGACTACAATCCGCTTTAATTATTGTTTAAACGTCAACACTAATTTACTTTCAAGTTAATTTTAATTTACGCGCCAAAAGAGTGAGTGCCTTTTAAATAATCTCGCGTCGCTGCTGATGAAACGGAACGAGTTACGTGTTTTATCCTGTAAAGACGTTGCCACACTCGAGAGGTATTCGGTATACCATACCATATGTCCGATCGCCGCGGTTGCTTGCAGCGGTGCGGCTCCTTTGCTCCTAGACGCATTGTGTAAATCGCGATTGCTCGTCGTAGCTATCTACAGCAAGCAATCTTGATCGCGCGCTGCTGCGGCTAACTCCACGCGGTCAGCAGTTGCAACCGCAACGATTTCCTGCATTTGGACAGCCCCATACCGATAGCCACTCAGTGCGTATGAGACGTTATATATACGCTGTATGTAGTAAGATATTTTACAAAGTAAGAAATTTAAAGTAAATAGCTTATGTCTAGGATTCGTGGATTTCCTTCAGAATTTACTAATATTTACTGTAATTTACTTCAGTGTTCACACGTACCTTTTTTAGTCAATGCAACACTGAATTTAGTGTACTAATAGAAACCACATTTTAAATTACATTCGATCAATTCGTTTCCTATTTTGCTGCTTACTTAGCCGCAGCAGTTCACGCTACCCGCTTCCAAAATCGTCAAATGATAAATGGGGTAATCAGACCTCATTAAAATAGCGGGCTGCGCATATCACAAGCATTTCGCCTTGGGACGTCGCAGTCGACTACCTTTATGGTTATTTATTGGGCTGATTAAGTAATTAGGAAGGGGCTTAATGTACGCTTCGCGAGAGATGAATTAACCCTTATTATTTAACTGAACATGAATTTTTGGAATGATTACGGGGTCCTGCAGTCTGCAGCGCTTATTAATGAATACGAGAAATATTTAATTTTGTAGCTAATTAAAAAAAATGAAATGTTAACGACAATGATCCTTAACTAGCTGTCAGGTCTCCAAGCTTACTAACCTCGATAAGGAGCTTGTAGAGATAGCTTATTTCATCCTAGTAAAAACGCCATATCTTGTAGTTAAGCCTAAGAACAAAACCGTGCAGAGCAGTAGCCAATATATATTTTGAACGATCCTCACATTTATTGTTTTTTTTTTTAATCGATTGAGTAGTTTTTGAGATAAAACAAACAATCAAATCATTCCTCTTTATAATATTAGTATAGATAAAACATGTGGTAGTATTAACATTGTATTGGTGTAACAATTAAGTACTTTGAACGTCAGAGTGGCCGCATGCCGAGCCCACAGCTCATCGTACGTGATCCAAATGATTACTCGATGCGCAAAAACACATTACTCATATGCAGCCAAGGTCACAGCACATTACATTACCCTAACAATGGTGCTATATCGGTTTCGAGGAATTCGTTTAGGTAACGTGACTAATCAGAAACCTATGGCTTTCTAAACTCAGGGATTTTCCAATTTCTGACTGGGGAAACGGTAAAATATCGTCAAAATCGCTAATTTTGACGATTTTTTTCCGATTATTTTCCAATTTCTGACTGGGGAAACGGAAAAATATCGTCAAAATTAGCGACCAATAAAATCAACTGAAGTGATTTTGTTTGAGAGAAATTGATGGTCTAAAGCAGCCAATGCATCACAAATATTGTTCAAAAAGTTTAGGGGTAGGCAGAGATTATGGATTTCCATTTGGCGCGATCCTGGCACACCTCTCTCGCTTCTTTACAAATGTCTAGTTACATATATAGTTGTATATATAGATATTTTAAAAGTAAACTTTTTAAATATTATACAAAATTAATTCGTTGTCTAAGTATGTAATGATAATTTAATCTGTACAATAAATGTATGTCAAAACTATATCCCTACAATTTACATTCATAAATGCGTTGGTGTGTTGCACACGATACTTTTATTATGCCTTCATTCAATTTAAAACTTTATCGTTTTGTAACAAAGTTGACTTTTATTTGCTAACAATTGATCCTTTCTGCTCAAATCCATATAAGGAGTCCATAAAATGCAAGTTGCGTTCGTGTCTAAAAATATTTTTGTTCCGTTCATTCATTATAAAATTTGTATATGCTTGTCTCTGTTTAATTTAGAAATTTTTAATTTATTACAATAATCCTATCAATGGATATTCGCTTATAAGGATTGGGTGGGCTTACGAAAACATTTGTTTAAGAAACGTAGAACGACTTGACCCCCATTTTTCTTGATTTGCAATACGATCATAAAATATTTAAATATAGTTGGCACCTTTTAATATTCCCTATTTCTTCGACTTAATTATTGGACGTGCACTATTAGACATGGGTCTCCGTCCAGGATTTGTCAGCCCATCTTTATGAGGTCTACCTACGTCACGTCATCCAGTACCTGAAGTTACTTTTGAATCTTGATTATTATTGATTATTTATTAAGTAATTGGTCAATGCTTCCAGCCTTAGATTCTATAACTGAACTAGATCTGATAGTTGTTCAAAAACTACTCTATCTGCACTAATGTAACATGTCAAGGCGATAACTCTGAGAGATAACAGCGTCCAAAGCCCACAATTGTCTCTATTTTGTATTATTTTTTACAATTATATACCTCAGATAGTACATGTTCGTCTTCTTGACATTTAAAATGGTTTAAATTGATTACTGAACAAAAACGACCGTACTCGAAAGTCGCAAGGTATACAAGCTGTCCTCAATAATTCTAC
The DNA here is from genome assembly GCA_000931545.1 of Papilio glaucus. NCBI lineage: Eukaryota > Metazoa > Arthropoda > Insecta > Lepidoptera > Papilionidae > Papilio > Papilio glaucus. The sequence goes on from JWHW01039591.1 coordinate 332,383, forward strand.
AATCCACATTTGATGCTATGATCATCGAACCCCTAGCTTTGAATTTAAAAACTAGACAGACGACTGCTTCCTTTACGCATTTTTTATTATACTTTAATGCTAAGGCGTTCGCTACATCATCATCCTTGAGCAGATGATTGTGTAAAAAGCGATGACGACTGTTCTGGAAAGTTCTACACGGTCAGGAGTTATGCGTTTTAAACTCACAAGAGAGAACACAATGCGATTTATCGAGCCGACACGTTGTAAAGTGTCGCTTGTTGCCGCATAAAATCGATTTTACAGATCGCAGAAAAAATGCAACACTACATATATTGTTGCTATTCCAAGTTAACGATGTCACTTCCCTTTGTAATATGAATTTACTAGAATTCGAAAGGATTAAAAAACCCTTACATTTTTAATGTCGATATTAAGTTATATGATGTCAAATTACTTTGATTTTGGAACTAGGCCTACATTAAATTTACATACATAAACCCTACTAAAGCTATATTCCCAATAAACCTTCAAATTTTAGATTCAAGTAAAAGTTTTAATATTAAAGTTTGCTTTATAAGATAAGATAATGGGGCAAATATGCTACACAGTCATGCCATGATTAAAATAGTCAGGTTGAAAAGACAAAAGATAGAAACATAATATGAGGTTATCATTAGATTTAAAAAGAAAAATCTTGCTTAATAGATGTGTGAAAATATATGTCAGTAGATATGGTCTTAGTAAGTTTATAAACACTGATTATGACCAGAAATGTCGAACTGTATCGGATGAGACACGATAGCAATTAAAGTTCTGTTTAAAAATATATCCAGCAACGGACATCGGGCTGATGGATGCCTCTCATTCGGGAGCGTCTTCCTCAAGGATCGCCACAGTGATCAGTAGCTTGTCACCCTCATCAAGGTTACCCCCACAATTTATGCCTAAACTGTTATATAATACCTGAGTATAGTTTACATCAATGGTAACGGGTTAATAAAAATACGATATTACCAAATATCTCTTACATAAAAAAATCAAGAACCAAAAAGGTCACAGAGTAGCACTCAATACTTTTTTAACTTACTACATATTATTATTTATAGAAGCGAGCTAGTATAATGAGACGGTGAGGAGCGAACATTAAATAATCGCTTATCAATCAAATCAGGAAAATATTCCACCCGATTAAATGTCGAAGACCACTAATGATACCTCTAAATAATGAGCACGTACGTACATCGAGCGCGCTACACTTACTTTCATTTCGATGATGACTTAAGATTAGTGGCTCCAGTATCCGGCTTTAGAGTCACGTATCCCTGTTTAAACTTTAAGCTGTATCTATTTGTTATAAATGAACACCAACTTTAACATATTTTTCTAAGAGTGCCTTAAATAGCGTATAGAATTTTCAACAAACAAATCAATCACTCCTCTCCTAGCCAAAAGCTAGCATTATAACTAGACGTAGTCACAAGCAAGTAAATGCCGTAGACTTAGCCACCGCCGCCCATGAACATCAACATTATCAGAAGAACTGCAGGTGCGCTGGCCTTTAAGGAAGCCAGTTAGCCAGTCCTTGGCACGTTGAATGTGAAGTGATGAACGAATGAATGAGAATGCAGACAAATTAAAGAGGCTTTTCATTTTCTCAGTACTGTATAACCGAACAGGACCTATACAATTTAGTCGTCACTTTGAACATGTGTCAATGTGTCAGTGTGGTATTTTTCAATCGAACAATCCTATGGTAACGCGCTGTTTGTTGTTTTTAAAAAAAAAATTACAAGAAAAAATGTTATTGCTGGACTACTTTAATATAATTGAAAATGAAAAAACAAAAGAAACATACAGAATGTGTGAAAATGTCCGACGCATTTTATTCTTCTCAAACGGTGCATTTCTAATTTCTCTTATCAATTACACTTCAATGTCTACAACAATCACTTAGTTAAGCTGACATAAAAAATTTTCGCCATTTTGATTTTATTTAAGGCATAAGCCCGTTATTTGCTCAAAATTGGACGCATAAGAGTGACTCTCGTATAACTTCGTTATTCCCTGGATAAGTAGTTGGTGAAATGTAAACATGGTTATTTGAGAGTAAGTAATAGCTTTATCCTTGGAATATAACTTAGTCTAATTTGGTTAAATTAGTCCTTAGTAATATTTATACTGTGGTACACGGAGCAGTGATGGCCTAGTGGTATAGGCCACGACTTACGTACTGTAGGTCGCGGGTTCGAATCCAGACAGACGCTTTACTTTGTGTAATTTATTTAATCACCACTGCTCCAAGCATGGTGAAGGAAAACATTGTGAGGAAACCGGCATGTCACCAAATTTGAACACATGTGACATCCACAAACCCGCACTGGACCTGCGTGGTGCATTAAAGCCCTCTCTCGGAGAGGAGGCCTATGTCCCTGCAATGGGGAAATATAAAAAAGGTTTTATTATTATTATTATAATATCTATACCAATTGACTGCTATCTACGTATCTCCAAAGGTCCTCAATTATTGTGTTCTCGCGCGTCGCTATCAGATCTCTCAATATAATTGTGTTGCCGCGTGAAATTATTATAATGAACGTTGGTCGTACGCGGGCCCACTTGCTCGTTCATTAATACAGGTGCTAATGAATGGGTCGGCACATCGACCGGTTCCGTGGATCCATTGTTAGTTTTTGTGGAGGTTATGTTAGAGCTCGTAACATAGGCGGGTACGAAATGATTCGGTCGGTTTTAATGGATAGGTGTAATTTTAGTCGTATTTAAACTTAACGATACGTGTACTAATTTTTATTTCATTAAAATAAATAAAACTGTAAACTTTAATTGAGATTAAAATCCACGTTGTACAAAATAAGATTTGGTCGCTTTAAAACATTTTCTTCTAAATGCACTTGATGAAGAAAACAGATTCCACAAACACAAGACAAAACCGAAAAATAAAGAATAAACTATACGCTAACATTTTCTGGCTTAAATAATGTAAGGAAGATTGGATATGATCAGTGAGCCAATAGAGGACAGAACGAAACAAGGGACCTACGTGTCAATTTATTCTTGTCTGATTTATAAACGATATGACACGAACTAACCCTATATTAACTATCAACCCTATTATTATAATTACGTCTACAATGTCCAGTCAAAACATCGTCCCTCCTTTGATAGCCTTGCGACGTGGACAAGGTTTGTAAAACGCGGAACGATCTCTTTTACCACTGCTACCCCGATTAGGGTAAAAGTCCCGAGAGCTTAAAGTTGTAGTAGAGAGAAATAACAATGGTCAAGCTTTCAGGGTTTATTTTTATCCTTACAGTTTAACTTAACAAATGCAAAATAGACATTAGTTAAGTGAAAGGACAATAGGGTTCGTCTGGTGCGCACAAGTCGTCGGCCGGGCCACAGATATTGTCAACTCAGCGACGGACGGACGAACAAAAACAACCTTTAACTTAGACGCATTCATTATACGGACCGTGTTCTAAGTCCGACTCTGTTTTGTATAATTTTATTAGAGGTTATTAGGAAAGCATTCGATATTATATCGAATGGTATTTTCAATCTTATTTTTTCCGGACATAATGAAACTACAATTTTCGTATAGCAGTATAGACTAATCGATAGGTATTATCGATTTTAAACTAAATGCAACTATCATCGCCCTGCTACTGGGCCATGAAACTACCGCTTATGACGAAAGCGTCAATGTTTGACGCTGATCTTCGTGTACACGTTTCATGTCCTTCTCTAAGTAATCACTTTATTTTGATTATGATTCTCTGAAACATTTAACTTTTAGCATGAGAAATAGTTTTATGACCAAGCAGTTTCACTATCTGATCGGCCCAGTCTCAATAATAATAATTAGGGAAGTCATCTCTAATTATTATTATTGAGACTGAATTACCAAAGTGTAAACTTAGGGCTTCGAATTTTTGTGTTATAATTGCAAGTTCGCAGCCAGCAGCAAGAAGCAACTCTTTGTGGAATAAACTGTCAGCAGCAATTGCAAACCGATACTTATTAGGTCTTTCATCAAAATAGCCACCTTTTAGTTCCTCAGAGGCTAGCAACTTACCTGCAGCTCTACGATCACTTAATATTGGTTGAGGTATTGCTAAATAGTTATTTGTTCAAAAGAAGTCTTGCTTTCGATAATATGGAATGGATTTATCAAATACTCGCCCGATGAAATCTCTAATGTTGAGAATCGGACACCCTTCATGAATAAAGAGACATGGTCCAATATGTCATAAAAAAGCATCGGACATGCGGCGGCGTGTCGAAACCGTGTCCGAAATATTTGTTTTTTTAACATTCGCTGAACGTTGTTCTACACGTATACACAAGATTTTGGCATTTCCGAACCTTGGTTCTTGACGACAGACAGTCATTTTAATTTGAAATCCCTTGTGTAAAGTTATTTGTTAAACCACATTGTGTGCTTTTGTCGTATGAACATTTGCGATTTTCGTGTTCTCACGTTGAATTATTGAGATTGTAATTCGAAGACGCGGAATGTTCTTCTGTTTTTAATTTCGTTAATTCATTTGTTTTGTAATGGCCATTTAGCTTGAGAGTTATTTTAACGTTGTGTCGTTTTCTTTCATTAAAAGCTATAAAATGTACTTTAATTAATTTAATGGAGCGCCCGTAGCCCAAAGCTATAAGCTAAACATTAAGTTGTAGTTTCGTATCTGTCAATCACTTGTTGGTTTATTTTGAATTAACCAACTTTAACTTAATTCGATTAATAATTTTTACAATTTGTTTAAAATTATTTACTTAAGTTAAGTAAGGTTTTTTTTAGTTTGTACTTGTGTATTTAAGTTTTTATCGTCTTTCATTTCTTTATTTGTAGTTCATTCGTACGTTATCACGTATATTTTTAATCATATTTTAACATTATATTAGCACATAAAATGCCCTGTAAAAGCTTTTATAACAATTTTATTAACACCTAGCTTCTACATTTCCTGATTGCTAGGTAAATTGGTCCAGTCACTGAGTATTCGAAAGCAATCTCATGTTGTAAGCTTCATTTCGACTCTGCTAGAAACTAGTTTTTGAATTCCTATGTTAAAGGTCCTACGTGGTAAGTTGTGTGCCAATTGTATGGTGACAGCTTACAATCTGTCACATTTGAAATTATTGAAATGATAATTGTTTAGTGATATGTCTATCTGTAGATATATATTTGGTTAAAGGTGTAAAATATTGATTTTATACTGCAGTTTTATTTTTAATTATTTAAGATTTAAATACGCGGCCAATTCGGCGGCTCGGAACCGTTGATTGGAAATTTCCCGGCGTGCAATACTCGGAATATTTCGCACTTGTCCACTGTCCCAGAGCGTTGACGTTGTGTTTTATTTTCACCGACGACATAGCGCGGCGGCATCCGGGCCATGTCCGACACGAGACGGTGCTCGCCTTATGGTTATTGCTGTACGTGGCTCGCTTTCTGATATTGGAAATTGCTGAATTTTACTTTGTTCATAATGTCAAGCTATTTGTATCGACCGTTAACGAACGGTGTCACAGTAGTCAACACAAAATGCGTTTTAGCAGAAGGACAACAAATAGGAGTGTGGTGATGATGCTAATTTTATTTGCATTCCGTGTTTTATTTTGTTTATGTACATTTTAGTCTATTGAATAATAAATATTTTCAAACGTCATTCTTAACAATTCGAATACGCGGTACTGATGTTAAGTGATCTCTGCTTTTAAATTGTTATAAACATCTGTAATTACCAGATGAATAAGAGTTAGCTAGCGCACTGCTAGCTTAGTTGAAATCATTTGTAAATCAACGGTGACGGTAGCAAGAGCGACGAGATGACACGCTACTTACAAACAACAAGCTAACAGTGGCTGATTGACATAGAATAAAACTAATTTCAGATGCGGCAAATGGTAGAGACGATCTGTTTATTATTATGGAATATTCAAATGTTTCTTTTGTTTTATGGAATAACAGCAAGCCGCTTCTTAACTAGCACAATCTTCATTATAATTATGAGGGTATAGGATCTAAATTCTTGTTAAATTATTGTTCTTGAAATATTGGGTATTGACGTTTCATTTATCCTATATTTTGTCCTTTTGTATAAAAAGATTTATAACCTTATTGATGATGGCATTATATAAAAAATAAGCTTTCACAATTATTTAAAAATGTTCGTTACCTCTCTCATTTTGCTTGTTCTAAGGGGAAACGAAAAGATGGTAACTTTTGGGGGGTTGGCAGGCGGGCGTAAAATTTTTAGCCAAAACCTTATACAGGTATAATATTTGGTCATACTGTGCTGACCCCACATTAAATTGGAAAAGGGTGGTGACTACTTAAATCTACTTCTTCTAGATATTATGTATTGAATTTCTATAATTTGTTAACAGGTTTCGAAAGCGAGCCGTTTAACCTTTTCGCTTTTTTTAAAGGAATGATAAAATGTTATAACATTTACTTCACTTTGTATTTTCTTTCCTTTAATTATACAACTCAAAACTTCTGGATATAGTTTTTAAGGCGGTAACCTGTATGATATCGCATGGCTTAAACAACAATACTTGATCTTTGACAAATCTACGTTGTACGTAGCTGTTTCGCATAAAACTAACTTACCTCCTGTCGTACTACGGAGTAGATTGGATTGCTTTGGATTGGATTGCAAGTGCACACAGATGAGGTGCAAACAACTGGGAGCTGCGAATCAACTGTGACAAATTTACTTTAACTTACAATCTGGTTTTCTTTGGAATACATTTAAATCTATAACTTTTTAACGTTGATCAATGAAAACATTTTAGACAATTTTTGGTCGATATACGTTATTATGGCTGGATTTTAGATTATTGAATTGGGTGGGTGGTACTAAAGACAAGAGGTAAGTGCCTGTAACCGATGACCATGCGTATAAATGTATGAATATAAAGCTATAGATGTGTGCCAGGATCGTGCCAAATGGATATCAGGGTTTTATATTGCAGTAGGTCCACATCATATATATTGCATCAATTTATTTATTAACAATAAAATTAAAGTCTTCTATGAAAACTACGGTGTACATATCACTTTAAAAGGTATAACTTATAATTAATAGGTAATTTAGTTTTTAATTTTACAATAACAACACAAATATTTACTATTATTTACTTATGTATTAATTCGTTATAGTGTCTTTGAAAAGGTTATATATATTAATAAACGAATCTAAGTTACCTGAATAATCAAACTCTGATAATTTGTTGTATTCGCTACAGATTATTTCCTTTTCATAGGCGAATGCTGTCCGAGGTTTGATCTGGAGTTATTAATGTAGAACTGGGTTCTCTGCCCATCTCTCTGGGTTACGGACGCGAGGCTTTATTTTGGATCATTGACATGTTAAGTGGCCCTACCCCATAATTCCTTTCGGCATTGACTTAATAAACAGTAGCTCTCCTCTCCATCTGACGTCATCGCGCTGTCACCCCCACTGGGCTCGACGAGGGCGGTCCTTTTTAATTGCACCCGATCACCTGAGATTTATATCCCAGCTAGGGATGTGCTTGACGGATATCAGTCGGATATAACTATGTAACCGGATTAACTAAACTAACTAGCTGGAAATCAAAACATTTAGACATTTCGTTTACGTAATATAAGTGAATGAGCTATCTTGAGAGTGCATCAGTTGGAAATGTTATTAAGCTTCAACTTTATATACAGCCATGTACTGATGACTGAAATGGTTTGGCAGATTACGGACCTTTAATCACGATAGTGGCTTACGTCCTTTTTTATTTAAAACCAACTCATCGTAGGAACATACATTTTTCTGAAGAAAGAGTACAACTTTCTTCATCGTTTCAACATGCCCTAATCGCTGAAGCATACCTTTAGAGAAATAAATGTTATATTTATTTTATTTTTTTAGATTTAATACTTATACACAATATGGATCTACGATGACGTCATGAGACCAATCTTCGAGGCTACTCTTGGCTCATGTTCAGCGGTGATATCGATACTGATGATATTGCTAATGACTATTAAAACTATTTCCAAGTTGTGTTACATTTTTAAAGATTGATGATTTGGGGTAAAAGTTCCACCCGTACAAATTTAAGGGTGTTTAGGTTATTGTTGTACATACGTATAACCAGCCACCAGTAACTATATAGTCTATTTTTATGTTTCTTATGTCCATTAAAATGTTTTGTATCTTTGACATCACTATTGTGATTTTTTTATTTTTTTCTTCGATCAATTAATTGAGGACATCGGTCGCGACGAAATCATTCCGCCTTGACAGGGCCCTAAGGCAATTATTTAATTTTTTTTGTGCAAATTTAATTTGCGCTTGCACAACTGATAAAGCGTACATTTTTTGTTAGCATTAAGGTTGAAAGCCCTACGGAATTTGTGTTTATTGACTGCAATATTACGTTTGTTTTGCGTAAAAAGCTATATAGGTTTTTGTGGGGAACGAATAAGACCACACAGGTTGGCAGTTACCACAGAGTTTTGCGAATCCATTGTCTTGAGCTTCCTGTAACGCGTATAACTATTTGTTTGTTTGTTTTTTAATTCCTATTAGCCGATGGTAATCCCAAAAGCTTTTGTGAAATGACCTATTAGGGATGACAAGTGGAAGGTCATTTAGGGATTCTTCGACTTATCGATTGAATCATTAAATAAATAAAACAATCGCGTAGGTCCTGGGTTCCTGTTTCCGTCGAGGCACACATTATGTGATGCTTTTGGTTTTGATGGTATCAGAATCATATCGTTAGAGATTCAGCTCGACAAATGACGTAACGACATCTGTGGATAGTGAACAGCGATTGATATTTCCGTTTGAAGTAAATTTGCAATGATTTACCCATTTCTTAATTTATTAATGTATTAATATAATTATAATATAATTTACGGCATTCTTGTTGTATGCCACATGATCTATGAATCGAATAGAACAGTAGCGCATCAAATGTCGCACAAACGGGCTGGTTAGAACGTGCAAGTACTCGTAATAAATACAATCCCACAAAATGCTTGCATAAAGTAGTAAGAAGTATCGACAGAGATTTCATTTTTTTTTCTACAAAAAGGTGGCATATGAGCTGTCATCCGATATTTAAATGACCGCTACCCATAGGTATCTGTAACAAGGTAACGAGAGGAGGTAACAACAAAAAGGATATTTTAACCGTGGTAGAGCAGTCAACAACATCTGATGTAAGAATAAGCCGGCTCGGCCGGTAAAACCACGACCTCACAGAAAACTGGCGTGAAGTAGAAGTACTCTATGTTTTGTCCGTTGAGTGAGGTGCCGGAGGCATAATTTCAGTCCTTTTCCTCTTCACCCTCATAAAGGTAGGATGGGAATGGAAAGAGGATTGGACGGGGAGTGGTTTAACGAGGAAAAGGAAATATCCTTTTACCAGTTTATCCAATAAGGGTAGGCATCCTCTGTCCAATAAAGGTAGGCAACGCATCTGCAACACATGAGCTTGTTGCG
>JWHW01039591.1:353097-371936 GCA_000931545.1 Papilio glaucus
CTATCCATTGCCCTTTGGTTGACTTTGAGCCGTCTAATAGTGCTTGTAGTGAGGGGCCACGGACTTGAAATTGGTAATTTTTAAAAATATATTAACTAACCCATTATTCGCTTTCCCGCATGAACGTTGAAATTTAAAAAAACCTCCTAGAACCCGATGGCGCGACCACTGACTGTGTGATTAGTTTATTTAAATGTTGAAAAAATGTATTTAAATGTATATAAAAAATTTAATACACACAAAATCTACTACTAGTCCTAGAGACTTGAATCTTTGCACAGAGATTTCTGTTATTACGCAGGCGAGCACCAATAAAGGGTTTTCTAAATTCATCGCCTTAGGGTCTAAAATAAGGGAAGAACTTTTATATGGACAATATTAGTTGACCTCAAATCTATACGATCAATCGTATTAAATAGGGTTCAGCTTAAGTTCATAGGTTAAATTGAAACGGGTGAAACTGCGGGGCTCAGCGTTAGTCAAAATATATATTTTTTTTTATGGTAATTTTGAATAATGGCAGTCATCTTAAATCACACAGCCGGTTGCTTCAGACGCCAAGAGATAACAGAGTCGCCTGCTCTTCTTAATAGCCAAAAACCAAACAGTTAATTTGTAAAGGGCTGGCAACACCATAACTCATTCGGAGGCTTTATCCTCCCTCTTTATCTGTACATCTTCAGGTTTAACAAGTGTGATTAATGTGGCAACACGCCGCGCGCCTTCAGGCGCTTCGACCATTTAAATTCACCGTTCCCTTTCGACGCTTATTTGCAACTAAAAAGGCTTTTACAAGACCTCATAAAATGTGCTGTCTCGCATAAAAATTATCATGGATGTGCCGACGGAACAAGAATTTCTGATGTGGACAGAGAGAGAGAGAGGGGGAAGGCAGATATTAAGAATTTCCATACGGCGCGGTCCTGGAACGCCTCTCGCGTTTCTTCTACATTCATACATCTACGCAAATATACTTATCGCGTATGGGTACTTCTAATACCATAATTCGATCAAAATATCCGATTTTCGTATCCTTTGTTTTTAGTTGACACTAGCGACATCTATTAGGCCGCTACATCATTAGTATCAAGTACTTGCAAATTGATTAGTTGTTAAAATTGTAAAGCAAATCAAACTAAAAAGCGAAAATTAAATTTGAAATATATTATAGACTTTTTAAACCTATTTTAAGATAGTAAGGGTGTAGGTACATATGACTACTGATAAAATACAATTCCACAAGTTATCCAGCCCTTGTACGCTGTACATTAATTGCTGCTTTTTAATACCTGAACAGATGAAATAGTTTACGTCACCACGAATAATCTTAATACTTTAATAAATTATAGGCGTTAAAGGAACAACATAGTAGCGTCCCCCAGCTAAAAAATTAAATAAATAAATATGCGCTCACGCCCGTAACCCAGAGGGGTAGACAAAGATTATGGATCATTAAAAAAAATCTAAAGTCCCCCAGCTAAAATCATTGTAAATAGTTATCGAGTGTACAATTGCATACATAATATCGTCACGGTATTTGATAATGTATTCTAATTTAGTTTTAATTGTTTTCTTCATTAATTAGCTTTAATTAGAATTGTTCAACATTTATTATGCTTGTACAAAATAGAGCGGTAATGTTGTGTTCCTTCGGTTGTTACAAATACAAAACATGAAATGCAATTAAAAAAACATTATGATAAAGAAGAGCAATGTGAGCAAACATTGATCTGACGGCGACTGTCACTGTCAGATTATAAACTTCGTTAGTTTATCATCTGACCAGCGATATTATAAACTGACGGTAAATTAACTAGATCTATAGGAAAGAATTTGTCGTTAGTTATATGTTGCTTATTTAAGTTTATCATGATTTTGGTAGTATACAATAATGGTTGTATGTTATTGCAAACAAATGTATAAATCTGATTCAATTGCACAACATATTCGGTACCGTCTGACAACAATGCTTAACTTCCAATAAATACGCAGTGGAACAAACTCTTATATATTGAGTATTTTACAAAATCTAGTTGACCACTTTATTAATACGACTTTTGATGTCTGTTAGGATCAGAATTAGTACAAGAAGCTTTCGGTACTTTGTTAAGATAATTTGTAAAAGATATGTCTGTAAGCGAAACGAATTCCAGTCAAGATGACTAGTACCACTCAAAATAAAACATATTCTTGTTCATTTCTTCGCCATACACACGAGGACGCTACTAGAGACATTGACTCGAGTCGCAATTGAACGACAAATCTAAACGTCTCTAAATCAATGTCAGACATAATTAAGCCGCTAACTCGGATCGGTAATCGATTGCGCGCAAAACAATCGATTATAATCGAGAGATCGATCATCGATTCCAGCGAACTAGCGGCCGATTGCACCTTCATTACTATACGGCAGCGCGCAGCAAATCAAGGGACAGACAGACGGACAGACGAGTGGGCACAATGAGATATTAACAAGTCGCCCCCGATCCCGAGGCCGATGTATACGCGCTCATTGTGATCCCGGATGACTTTTACGTTGAATTGTATGATATTTTTTTGTTCGACGCAAATTTCCTGACGTTGCCTGTCGAATACAAAAATAACATAATATGTATATTTTACCTTCGTAAGTGTTTTATGAATAGATACTACTGTAAATCCTGTGAATTTGTTTTTTTGTTACGCTTTAACTCCTTTACGACTCAACCGACCATCATGAAGTTAAGGATACAGAAAATGATACTTATCTTTTATCACAAAAATAAAACTGTTTCCGAGGTACATTATACTTGATTTACAATATCGATCGCGATGGTAATTTTGTTGTAAATACCATCTTTTTAATACATGTTACCTATAATTAGAGAATCATCATCTTTCAAAAAAATATTGTTTTAGGCCAACAGAATTCTCCTGCTCGTAGACCCCGTGAATCACCACCTATAATAGGTCCTTTGCCGACCTCATCAAATTGGACTTGGACAATAATTAATAGGATTAATAGTTGGTTAGCATTTTCAATGTGTTAAAAAGATCATAATGTCATAGTTAATCCTGGTTATAATTAAATATGCCACTGAATATTTATCAAATAAAAGATATGATGGCTTTGTGCTTAAAGCGTCTGATTTATAATCTAAATCTGGTTTGAGTCTCAGTTGGTTGTTTTACGTATTTTAGTATACTTAAGCCTAAGGAGTTGGTTGCTTAATTTCTGATCTGTTGGCACAGGTATACCCTTCTCAAATTTGAATCTTCTTCATATTCATCATTTAATAAAAAATATTTGGTACTGTAAACATTATTATAAAACAATAACTGATTGTGTAACTATGTGTAACGTTGTGTTACAAAGAATTTATTACACTTTATATGGCTAAACATTTTCACATAGATTTTAAAACACAGCCCGCGTATTGAATCTCTAACATATTCAATATTTCGGTTTATTTTTCAATATGTCACCCGAGAATTTAATTGAACAATGTCAAGAGGGCACACCGCGATCAATACCGATTCGTGACGCGGCGTCACGATGGGTCGACGTTGCATAACGTCCCACTGAATCCCATTTAACAAACTGACCACTGGCGGTATCCCCGACACCATTACCACTCATTATATCCAATTCATCTATGAATATGAGCCACGACTCGATTCCTTAATTTTTTTCTCCCGCAGTCACGACACCAGCTCAACTATCTTAATGATGCTCTATATTCAACTAAATCGTGTCTGAGAATCGTATGGAATTCGTCGTGTGCCTGCCTACTGTCTTCTTCGTCTCTTTTGAAATCGAAATGACCGATAACATAACCGACCTCAAACAAATCTGATTCAACTGCACGCGTCTTAAGGTTCACAATTCCACGACGCTCTGTAAATAAGTTGACGGTGTAATTCTCTGCATCTACATCTGAATTGTCGTCATCTACGAATCTCATTCGATCAGATTTTAGTTTTATTCGTTCGGGATAACGTTCGGAATCAAATTTTCCATCGCTGTCGTTACGTCATTGTAGATTTCGAAGACTCGCAGAGTTCACAAGGGGTGATCCGAGAAGTACTGTCGCCTTGTAAGGAAGTCGCGCGCTGAACGCGTGGCACCGCAGCTTCTTCTCAACAAAAGGTTAATTGCGAACGAAAAACTCATTGAACTGGTCGAGGAATTCAGCCCGGTAAGGCCACCGCTAAAGTTTCGGTTTACGCATTAATATGAATGGGGGCCAAAATTGTTTAGATTCTTGTGTTTCTTCAACTCAGAAATCCCCGACCGTGGGTGTTCAACCGTTCTGGAAAACAGTGATGTTAATAAGGGTCTGACATTTTTTAGATCTTAATTAAAAATAATCTTTGGCATTAGTCAAACAGAGACTGTATCGTCTGTCGTCGTGTCTAATTTAAATTGTTGAAGTTGAATAACGTCACGGGTGGGACGTGGTAATAAGTTGTACCAGTAATAAACGTTTTTATTCTGCACTTACATTTGTATGTGTCACTTGGTATTATCCATGTTTGTGTTTAGTGATTGTTAAATATATTTACATTCTTAACACTAACAGTGAAAATGTCTTAAGACATAATCGCAATATATAAAAGATTAAGATCATTGCACGAAGGTTACACCGGGTGCGTTTAAAAAAACTAAGAAACCTATCCGCCTATAAATAGGCGGGAATACATGAGCGTTTGGTGTCTGCCTACCACGCTGAAATATTTTAACGGTTTGTTTTACGACTTTGGGCTGCTACACCTTAGAATAGAGTTGATATTAGCTTGCATGCAACATTGACAGGTTGTATTACTTGCATGACAGCTGTGGACCGCATACGCACGACGTCTGATCAACATTTCTGTCTTACTACAAAACGTACTTATTCTGGGTGCATAGTAAGAACTTTGTTTTTTATAAGTATACAATTAGAAAGCTGTTTCAATACATATAAGCAAAAAATAAACTGCTCAGAAGGTATCACAAAATTTTAAGATAAATTACATGTCCACTAATTCTCGCAAATGGTAATAAGCTGTTTGTGTTATGGATCTTTTACTCCTTACGTATAGCCTAGTCTACCCATAATTTCTACAAACCCATCTTTGTTTCTTTGTTTGTTAGGCTTTAACTCCTTTAAAACTGAACACACCGTCATGAAATTTTGGACACACATTGTCAGGGGTACAGAAAATGACATGGGGTACTACCTTTTATCCAGAAAATAACCGTTTTCTAGGTACATAAAACCTTCATTTACAATATCGATTGACATGAAAATTGTTCATGTTTTGACAATAACAACTTTGTGACACACATATAATTCGAAGTTACTATACGAGATTTTACTTTTTTTCCTAAAATATTTTAAGTAAATAAAAATGTTAACTTTCTAAATCTGTCGTGTTGTGATCAAGGCACACGTAATAAGCCCGCGGTGGTGGTCGAATATCTTAGCCGGGACTTATTCGTGTCATGATCGAAACAATTTGTCCCCGTTTTTCGTCGCGCACTCGCGAACGCTTTTGAGAAGCAATTTTAGTGGCAGACATGATTTTTAGTGCACTCTTGATGTCTGGAACATGTTGCTACGCAAACTTCTTCTGCCCACCACACGATGCAAACCAAACCCGAGATTCGTACATTGTATTCGTTGTATTTTGTATAAGACAATTCTATCTATATACAGGTACGTTAAAAATATACGTAATATTGGATCGGGTACATTCCAATATTTAAAATGTATTTAATAACTTTAAGTGTTTATTGGACCTATAAATATTGAAATGTAAGGAATTAAAACAGAGCCTTTTACACAATTTATGTTTATTACACAAATTATACATAGAAAATCATGGATTATCGTTACCAATGGTTATTTTATTTTAGCAGTGGTATAGCCCACAACAACAACTGTTGCACGAAGCGTGTAGTAGAAGTAGAGAAGGTGGAGGCCTAATTTCAGTCCTCTTCTCTTTCCAATCCATTTCTAATAAGGATAAGATGGGAAGGAGAAGAGGATTGGACGGAGATAGATGGGGAGAAGATGCCTTTCCCGTTACCTCTCCTCTATCTATTTAAGGTACCCAACGCATCTGCGGTTCATTTGTTTGTTGCGGATGTCTATGGATAGCGGTCTTTTAACATCAAATGACCCGCTTGCTCGTTTGTCACTTTGTTCCATAAAGGAAATTGTATTGTGTGGTTCTCGATTACGTCTTTACTATTATCGCGTTACGTCGACTTCCTGTCAGCTCATTCGCCGAAAGAAACGCATGAGTGTTATTCGACCGTTGAAACTTTGCCGATAACTATCCCTCCATCGGCAAAATTTCTGCGCATTGTAAATCTCTCACTCACGGCGATTTTATTTGAGGTTCGAAAAGTACCACACGTATTGGGTCGGACTGGGACATTAATGCAGCAGCGATGCCGCTGCTTGAGTTATTACTCGTTTTACCTGGGTACACGTGTATGTTTTACCTGGGTACACGTGTATGTTTTACCTGGGTACACGTGTATGTTTTACCTGGGTACACGTGTATGTTTCAAATTACTCCTACGGATGCAAGCAAATACGTCTCACTTAATACACATTTTGAATTCTTGTAGGAACTACGCCGATGTTTATGTCATTACTGGACTATCGAAATGTAACACCTTAGTATACATATAAATTGATAACAGTGGTAGAGCCCGCAACAACAACATCTGTTTTAGGAAAGGGCCGGCTCGACTGGTGTAATACCACGACCTCACAGAAGACAGGCGCAAAGTATTCTACGTTTCGCCTTATGAGATTTCTTGTCCTCTTCCCCTTCCAACGCTTAGCTGATAAGGAAAAGATGGGAAGGGGAAGAAGACTTGACGATAGACCGGATGAATAGGAAAGGGAAATAACCATTTTCAGTTTATAAAAGGTTTGTAAGAAACGGGATTCTTACCACGATTAGCCTTTTTGAGTAAGAATCCCGTTTCTTACAAACCTTTTATAAGTAAAAACCACGAAAGTTTAAAGTTACATGTTCAGTTTGTCCATTAAAGGTAGGCAACGCATCTGCAACTCATTAGCTTGTTGCAGATGTCTATGGGTAGTGTTCACTTGATATCGGGTGGACCGCTTGCTCATTTGCCACCTTCTACTATAGAAAAAGAAGATTTGTATCGCTATAAGCATCGTAACATAGCTTATAAAAAAGGTATATTATTATATAAATTAACTTGTCACTTCATCAGTTGTGATGTGCGAAAACATTGAAATCTAGTTACAGAATCGTTAGAAGCATAAGTTTGCAAAAATATTTAATGTAATTTGTCTAATACGGGAGCGGCTGCATGGTGGCCGCCGGGGGTTTGAGATGCCGATCCAAATCGGGCGAACTAGTGCCGATAAAAGTGTCGGACGCGACTAATTTAACTAATTTAAAACCGTCGAAGAAACAAAATTCCGAACGCTTCCGCGGGCTCCAAATAAAAAAGGGGAGCACGCACCGCGCCTCACAACTAGCAAATTAATTATCGAGGCAGGCAACCCTGCGCGGCCGCAGTTGGCAACTCGTTAGTCCCCGGAATCTCCGTACGTTGGAGTACGGTAGCGTAGTTTTTTGCGGCGATCGCGCGACGAGACGAGAATACAAAGGGAACTGTGCGCTTCCCTACCCTTTTAAGGATCGGCCCTTAGGCGGGATTCCATCCCGGAACGTGTGCCCACAATAAAACGATTTATATTTATTTATCCGATAAATGAAAGGCGATCGACCGATGCGTGCGTTCCGCGCTCGCGAATTTCGTCCGCGGCACGCGTGCGCCTCCTCATTTTTCGATAATTAAACCCGATAGCATAAATAAGGTGCATTATGAAGATATAAATACATATTTGTGCGTAAGTTTTGATAGCAATGAAATGGAGAATAATTTAAAGTAACGTGTCCAGTTTTCTGCAGGATTTCATCAACTTTGGTACGTACAAATCTCTATTGCCTAAAATATATATTTTTCTCAAATAATTATGATAAAAACTTTACGAATATTTCTGTATTTTAATAGTATTTTCCTTAGCCTAGCCTGATTAATTAATCTTTTGTCTAGTTCAAGCATTTAGTTTATATATTATATAAAGATAACAGTAACATTGAGGATTTGCTAAATAATAGTAGATTGAAAGGAAACATAGTTTTTCCTGTCTATAGAATCCATTTGCAACTCATTAGATTGTCGCAGATGGCTATGGGTGGTGTTCACTTGATATCACATGATCTGCTTGCTCGTTGCTACCTGCTCCCATTAAAAAAAATGTTTAATATGAGAAAATTACAAGAAGGGAACGAGTATATTTTATTTACAACGCAAATAGAACAGATCCTACGTCTCCCTGTGCCAGAGAGCCGCTGTGGCGACATACCTCTCTATTTTATATGGTAGGCGATGCTGTCTATGATCGCTAGTGATCGATAGTGATGTGCACTCGATCTATCATTATGTTTGTCTTTGGTTTGCTCTTTTAACTCATACATCACTGGTTCCGTGTTGTTTACTTTGTCTTGTTGGTGTAATTAAGTAAATGTTGAGTGGACGTGATTTTTTTTTATATTTGGAGAAGAAGAAAACTTGATAGAAATATAAGAAATAGTTTAAAAATAACGCAGAATACAAACAAGTAACTCAGTTTATAAGTTTTCCTAAAATTTCAAGTAAAGTGTATGTATAACAAATGAACGAAAAAGTGTTTCAAGCATTGGTTGCAAGAAATGCCCTTTCGATTTTAATATTGTACGAGTTTTCTTTTGTAACAATGTGTTTTTCATCTGGAGCTATTCGAACTGTTGTACGGTCAGAAAAATGTGTACATATCTATGAATATTTAGCAGGATTTTAGCCTACATGATGTGAAACAGAATAATATTCAGCATTTCAATGATGCGCAAGCGGTATGGCGATTATTTTCTATGAGACGTTCCGTCGTCGAGTCTGCCGCGACCGCAAAAACATCCGCGTCGCCACGGATCGAGACATCGCAGTTGAAAAACGGAATTAAAACCGTAATCAGCGCAGTAAGAGTAACAAACCCATCGTTATTACAATCCGATTGTTTTTACGGTATAATTATTTACAATTATTATTGTCACTAGCCAATTATTGGTCGTCACTAGGAGTACTAGAAAATACCTGGCACGTTCCTCGCGTTGCGTATCGTTCCCAAGAACGAGGGGTTCCGGGTTTGGTTCCCCGTAGCACGTGGGAAAATCGCGTGCTATAAATCAGCGGCTAGTGGTCGGTTTTTGTCCATCGGACGCTCGGGCGCGCGGCTTAGCGTATACGTTGTAATTTTTTCGCCACCGTTAGTGCTCGCAGCGATGCGATGCCTGACTTGTATTGATTACTCTTTGTTTGTTTGTACACATCTACTTCTTGTTTGTTTACAATTTATAATTGCTCCTCAGTTGCACTCGATACTCATTTGTCTTGAAGATGGCGCTGCTCCATCTACCTATTCCGTTTTATTTGTAAATCAGTTCATTTTATGTTTTTCATTTTACCGGATTCGTCCGATTCTATTTTGGATACAGTCGGCAGTTTCTGTGATATTTGATGAATGAATGAAATCCTATACAATCTCTTCGATTATTATTCTAAATATGTAGTAGATTTAATCTGGCTGTTCAGTGTGTTAAGTTTATCGTTTGAAAACGTATATTTACATAATAAGTGAGAATAATCAATTATGTCAATTTTAATTTCAATAAATTACCTTAAAAATGGGGAGGAAGCAAAGTTGAAAGCTTAAAAGTATGGAAAGTTAGGTTTCGAGCAACTAAAGCTCCCAAGGAATTAATAAGGACTTATTTTAAGTCCACTGTACCATATCCAGCAGTTGAACTCTCTTGAAACCATCACTCGATCGAATAATACAATAGTTCGTTCCAAGTCCTTGCATCACTATTCAAACTTCTTTTTCTAAATTTTAATTTGCTATTCTACAGACGTGTTTTGTAGATGCCCTACACCTGCATTAAATATATCTTATGACGACTTCCTAACACGATCATCGGTGGCCATATTTGTCCCAGCCCCCATAACATTGTAATAGGAATGACATGTGTCAAAAGTGACATTGACAGATATTAATCAAACGCGGACACTGTCACATCGTCCGTCACCGGCCGGGGGCGGGTTCACTTTTTATATCTTAACCTTTATTAGATGAGGTCCTGTGTATGATTCAATATTCCAATCTAGAACCTTTTTTCCGTGAGCCGTTCTACGAGCAATGTACTGGTAATACCAGAAACGTAATGTTTTTAATAAAATGCTAAACATCAATTTCAATGGTGATTTATTGTCCTTATATTATGGCATGTACATCAGATCTGGCTTTTCCCTTTTGTGCTTTCTTTTTAGAAGAGTATAGTATGTATAGTCTTGGATTTTGAGCTATGCGTTGTTCAATTGTTTGTTTATAAACTACTGTTTTTTTGCATTTCTTCTATTCACCTCTACCGCAGTGCAATCAGTCGGTCGCATGCAGACCGACATGCTGCGTATTTGCATTTAGATCAACTGCGCTTTGTTACGCCTCTGTGTAAATACGCCGCTAGCTATTCCAATTGTTTGCTTTTCATTTTTGCTCGGATATAGTTGAGTATGTCTCTCTGATGGTCCTGCCTGTGATAGACCAAATTATTTCGGTACGGGTTGGTTAACCACGATGGTTTGTTCATAATTTCATATTTTACAAAGCGGAACAAAATTAATTATTCCTCATTCTATGATCTATACATACCATTAGAAGAAACGACCTCAACCAGATCTGGTAAAAAGCTGGATGAAGACTGCGATATGATCTTCACACAAGAAACATTCTGTCGTAGAAAAAGGTTCTAGTAAATCCAAGGAACTGGCCGTGTGCTGTTCTTTAAGTAATTTTCGTAGATTTGGGCCGTCATGCTCAATGGGAATATGTTTGAGAATTAATGATTAGTAAGCGTTCTTTTTGCTTGGAAAATCGGCCATTTTGTCTTTTGTAGAAAAACGTTGTACATTTACGGTCCAGCTTGAATTTAAATTATAATTGCGATAACTTGAGTAAGCGAGCGTTCGATGTATGATAATGCAGTCCATTAAGCCAAAAGGCTTCCATTCCACCGGCTAATTAAGTTCAACCACCGAAATGGACGAACATAAAGGGTTGGAATTGGGATTAAACAACTTATGTATACGGAATGAACGTACTTTAAGGACTATAATGAAGTAAGTGCTGTAAAATATCTATCGTCTGTCTTCTATCCGACTAACCAGGAAAGAGACGGCGGGATTTTCACTCATTGCTACTGTGGGCCAAATAATTTGTAAGAGTAAAATGGATTGCAATAATTTAAATTATCAGGTCTGAGTGACCTAATAAGCCAAAATCCTTAGATGTAAATCTACTGTAATATTATTTTTGACAGAGGGATAAGAGAACTTTTCCCCATTCAATATAATCATCCTTCCCTTCTTAGAAAATGGTGGGAAAGGGAAAAGAGTTGGGCCTCCGGAACCTCATTTATCAGACGAAACGCAGAAGCATAAAATACTTCTACTTCACGCACCTGTTCGGGCGTCCTCGAATCACAATGGTAAACGCTTGATGACTAACAGCCCAAGGGATGCGTTATGAGTATTTAATGTACTCTGTTCCTCTGCTCTTACGCCCATAACTGAAAGGGGTAGGCAGACAATATCTACTGGATTTCCATTTGGCGCGATCCTGGCACAGATCTCGCTTCTTCTAAAACCATACCTCTACGTATACAAATGTACATGCTCGTCGGTTACGGGTACACATAATATCACCTTTCTACAGACAACGTCACAAATCTGAGCGATATAAGTTCTTCTGGGACTGGGATTTCCCCTGCCAACAAACACTGCCACTCAGTTTGGCAACGAAAATTTGGCTTATCACTCTCTCTTCATTCATACTACACTTTTCTTCTTTTCTTTTTTAATGCATTTTTTAATTATATTATGCAAAGTCAGTTTACTAAACCCTGAATATTCTGTTCCCAAGAGTTCGGCAACATTTTATTATCATTTCAAACGATTGACAAATGGGTTAAATCTCCACCGAGCTAGATCTGCCGCGTAATGGATGTGGCGAGTGTCGGATAGGCGGCGCGTGATCGGACAGCCGGCCCGCGGCGGTCGCCTGCTCCGTCCGCAGACGCCTTTAAATCAACTCGCGCTTCACCGATTCACCGGCGTTGTCACGATTTTGATTTTGCTCTGTTAAGAAAAATATTTTAAACGGTACTATAGGGAATTGTATTTGCTTGCCAATAACTTGTACATTTCGCAACCCTCTAGTTTTAAGTTCTCAAAAGTGAAAATAGACTAAACACGAGCAATCACTTAACTCTATTCAACCCGTTCACGTTTTTAATTTGGTGGTTTTAAATCTATATACATATGTATATAAAACAAATCTCTGTTTCCCTTGGTTACATCACACGTTAACGGATGGACCGATTTCGCTAATTCTTTTTTGTGTTTTGTTTTTGTCTGGAGTAAGTTCGAAACAAGGTTATGAAAGAAAATATTGAGAAGGTTGCGCGGAAAATTAGAAAATTTAAAAAAACTTACCGACCATATAACTTCTAATGCGGGTAGCCTTACTGCTTTTGGCATAACTGTCAGTCGTTTGACAGTTGGCGCGATTATCTGGATGAACGTTTGTATGGAGAAACTACTCGTGCGAAGCCGGGGCGGGTCGCTAGTTACTTTATAAAATTATCTGTCAATAGGTACAACTTACGTTCAATAATTTTATGATGAACCTTGAAGATCAAGTAAAAAAAAAGTATAAAAGGGCTTTAATATTCAAGCATGCATTTCGGTCGGAATCACACTTTAGAAATGACCGTTCGTATTTGGCGTCGTCTCGGTAAATTTGCTCAAATATCTAACCTATGACTATTCAAACAGTATAACCGGCTTCCTTCGATATTGTCGGTTTTCGGATGATCAATAGTTTCACTACACTAAATACCAACTTATTTTAACTATGTTCAATAATTTGGCCTGTATTTTTGAAGCACTTGTTACCATGGAAAAGTATAAATTTTAATAAAAACTTGCGAATGGTAACTGCTTCTTGCTATCTCTCAGAATCTATATTTTGTACACATTTGCAACGCGATAACGTGCAGACAGTTCGGAACGTAGCGCTTTCAGACGGTCGCCGGAAAACGAGCGATAAACGTCCGAGGATCAAGCCCCGCGGCGGCGCGCGCACTCTCCCACGTGTCGGGAGGTGCTGTGGTATGTAGCTGCTTCAATAGTTTATGTTTTGTTCAATACGATAAGGCAGCAAATCATTCGCTTCTCATCAGATACTCAGCTAAAGGTGACGTTATACGCGTCACCTCACTAAGTCACACTATTGTCCATCAACATTCAGAACATCGGAGAAAAGACAAAAAGCAAAGCTTACATTAACAGGTATGTCAGGATCGCTCCAAATGGAAATCCTTAACCTTCGTGACTGTATGTACATATTAATTTTAATTATTAATTTAACATAAATACTAAATAATAATTACAGTGAACTCCATAAAATGTTTTCTCCATCTGGAGAATATTTGCTGTTCATATCCAATGTTGCGAAGCCAAGATAATGGTGATACAATGACCCAGCATTTACTTCCCTGCCCTGCCGGCAGGGACAAGAAGAAGTAAATGTCTTTCCCACTTTTTTTTTCTTACGTGTGGTCGGCACAGTTCGACCGTAGTTCATACTGTAATAGGTTTTGGCTATAATCTTTTTACGGCCGGCCGCCTGCCTGACGTCAACCCTACCTATATGAAATATTATCGAAATAATTTACTAATATTTATTTTTAACCATTCCATTAAAAATGGTTCACGACACTAGCCGAATGGAAACCACGACCATGTTGTGCATGTTTCACAGTCCGTACCTTATTGGGCTATTGTCGCAGTAATTACTTTCATTATTTTGTACCTATTTTTTAATGAAACATGGTGGCAACCGAGCAAGCAGTTCGCCATATTAGGTGATCGATGTCCATATTCTACCTTTAATTTACAGAGGATATATTAAAGAAAAAGAAGGATATTTCCTTTCCCTATCCCCCTTCAAATCCTTTTCCTCCTCCCATCCCATCCTTATTAGAAGAGGATAGAAAGGGGAAAAGGACTATTATTATGGCTCCGGCACCTCACTTATCAGCCGGGCTCTACCGCTACTATAATTTATTTGTTTACAGCTACATACCTCGCGGCTTTCGAGTGTGAACTGTTTATATGGGGCGCGAGCGTGTTCGATTACCCTAACCTTTTGTTCGTGTAATCTTAAATTCACCGTCGGAAAGTATACATTGACTCCTGGGTTATATTTTTTGTTCATGTACATTTGTACAAACCTTTTAGTTTCACAATCCTATGTTTATTCAACGAATTTATATTCATTCATAACTTTGGATCATTAAACCGTATTAGGTAACTTATTAGTTAATCAGTTTCAAACGGATTATGGCCCAGCAAAGTTTTAATTATAAAAGTTAGATGGGCGAATGGATCGAGAGCTAGTATTCCTTGACATATTACCTGTCTTACTTACTTTAATATTAAACAGATAAGTTTTAAGCTACGTTCAAATTAACGATGAAAGAAATGATAGAAGTAATGAGTGTTTTATTTGGATTATTTCTTTAACCGACACAATACTAATAAGTTAACGTAAAAAATAAAAGCCCATTTAAGATGTACCTACATTTAAATAGGGACAAATATGATGAAACCGATTTGGGACTTCTTTGATTTCCCTGCACATTTAAGTCTTACTTGGTTATTGTTTATTTGGGGCGTTGCTTCCGTTAGCTCATTTTCCTTGGTTACTTAATAATTATAGTTCGAATAGGAATCAAAATTATGTTATTTAAAACTATGGAACTAAAAGCGGTGTATTGCGTTCAACGTGCATGCCTCGCTGGTCAGGGAAGGCCCGGGGCGGGCGCGATCTGTGTCGGCGGTGATTTGCGTTGGCCGATGTTTGCTCGGATTCGATTCCGTCACGCGCGCCCTCCGTTAATGTTTAGCGCTGTTCGCATTATCAACCGTATTGTTTTTAACACCATTCTGTTTATTTTGCGTACGTTATAACTAATATTTTTTTATAAGTACACACGACATGGGGAGTGCGTTTGCTTTACAATGAAAACTACAAAAAATATCCAGTTCATCATTAAGATAAAGCAAAAGTCGAATTCAGATACATTCTTAACTCATTTATTTTTAAAAAACCAAGGAGATAGTCCGAGGCAGAAGATACACGGGTAATACCCGTACGTTTTTCTGCGTATCAAATTACTCTGGATTAAAGACTTCCTTTCGTAATTACTTCACTTGCACAAAAACAGTTCCCAAACAACTTTTCTACGACCGAATCTATTTTCATTTCTTCTCAAGTCTCAAGCTTAAATAACAGTTTACTTTTACAAAAGCGGGTACAAGGAACACGAGAGCCTGTTGTTAAAGGCATTAGGGAGATTTTTCTGTTTAAATAGAGTTTATTCATTGGCGTCCACCGCAACCCTCTCAGTAAACGAGCCCCCTCAAATCGCTTAACATTACCCTTTATAAGTATCGCTGAAGAGTGCTCGGCGTTCAGGCTACGTTATTGTAGTACTGCGAGATCATTTCAAAGGAGATATTTTAATACTATGTAAAGTTGTATCTTTTATCTGGAGGTTTAGATAGGTTTTGTATAATCTCTTTGAACTGTTTTAGATTTTAATATTTAGGAATGTGATAAAAAATGTCTTTTAGGAATAATCAACTTGTGCAAGCGATAGAAAGGTCTTCCATCTTATCATAGATGAGGTACCACCAGATACCGCGTGCTATGTAAATTCAATATTCATAAGTGAAGCTCGATTTTTGCGTCGAATTTATGCCGGCGTGCCGGTGATACCCTAAAAGGGGAGTATGCTGAACATATAAAAAAATCTAGTTAAGCTAAAACTATTTACACGTTGTTTATAAAAATACTAGATAATCAAATAAAAATTCACAAAGCAAATAATAGCCATTTTTTAAAATCTCAAATAATTAACAGCTGCCTTTAAGAGATATGCAAAGGTTAATATAAATTTATTTTAATGTGTCGTCTTTTATAATTTGTATTTTAGGTTAAATATGATTTTGTAATGCAGTTGACAACAGTTAACACATGTTGTGGCGTCGCCATGTTGTTTTTAAAATCTTATATTCAGTTGTGTATAACCAGGATACATCATAAAATTAATTATTTATTTGTGATACGTTACGTTCGCCTACTTATCTTTAAGGTATAGACTCTATCTTTAGACCCAAAATTATATCTGCTATGTGCGACTATTTTTATGAAGTGTTTATTTTCCCTAACCTCATTCATGTGTTTTATTACACAATTATACAAATAGTATCAAGTGTTTGTCTACAAGGTAGAAGGGAGAGAGAGCCGGTAAATAAAGCCCATGACAATGCTCGGGCGAGCTCGGCCCACCATTAGTGGGGATTACGTGAGGCATATTAAATGCTTCATGCTTTCATCTCGCCGGCCATTGTGCGCGCTGTCCGGAGACTTCCGTGTGCACTACGGTCCTAGCGTTAAATGATGTAAGTCGCGAATTACACAATACAATTATGCCAGATATTTTTTGATGATCAGTCGGGATCTATTTATCGATAATCAAATTATTTGTATCTTTGTTTTGTTAATATTTTGCATAGTAATTTGTTTATCCTACATAGTCATTTCGATGACGATATCTAGACCAACTACGCAACCTCTCCATTCCTTTCACGAGTAGTTTAACTTTAATATTTTGTCCCGGGAATATGTGACTAGTAAGATAGACGAAGTGTGCAACATAGGATAAAGTATGTTACACATGGCCAGTATAAGCGTTTGAATAACTATAAGACATAACATTATTCAAAATAAACCATTTCGAAATGATTCGTGATGTAATGAGAATGTTATTACATACCTTTCATAAAGTTAAGATTATAATGTTGGCATACTATTGCACATAAAATCAGATCACAGACTTTAGATCTGATTCTAGATATGAACTACCTCAACCTTTATGGTATAAACCAATCTGATATAGCGTTGTCCCATGTAGGTATATACAAAAAGAAACGTTATCGAATCACGAACTAGGTCACTCAGTCTGCTGACCGCCGGAGGTAGGGCGGCTACGATTTGCTCCTTTTTTAAACTCTCCCCTGTCACAAAGAGCGCCCGGCGTTCGTCAGCTTCTAACGAAAATAAACATAAACGTTCAATATAGACCCAATCTCACATCAAAGATTTAATTTTACCATAGAAATTCCTTAGGCTTTATTTGAAATTTTCTTGAGTTGTTTAGTAATATTTTTTGTTAAGCGTAATAAATACAATTGAACACATAATTATACTGAAGTATTAAGTGTAAAAAGAGGTATTATTTGTATTTTCCTGGGAAATATTAGGTATAATGTAAGGTGCCTGTGCCTTCAAACGGAATGGGAGAGGAAACATAATTTATACTTCCTAGAACTTTTCAAATACTTCTCGATTTGAATTAATTTTAAAATGTCAATCAGGCTACAATAGCTCTATTTTAGACTCTCTCTCTTTTTTAATTCATATTTAAGCTATTATACTTTAATTCTCACATGTTAGATAACTATTATTGCTCATTATTCAAATCAACCAGTTAGATATTAGTTACAGATAAAAAAGAGGAATAAAA
This sequence comes from Papilio glaucus, assembly GCA_000931545.1. Taxonomy (NCBI): domain Eukaryota; kingdom Metazoa; phylum Arthropoda; class Insecta; order Lepidoptera; family Papilionidae; genus Papilio; species Papilio glaucus. The sequence goes on from JWHW01039591.1 coordinate 370,873, forward strand.
ATCACCAACATAACAGTTACACTCTTTCGCCGCACACCCGCTCCCGTTTCTCCCGAGCTCGTACCAAAAGGGAGCATGTCCTGTTATAATGTTATTAACATCAGAAATTACGACACCTTATTGTCCTCTAATCGGTATCAGCGCAGATCCCGGCGGTAATGTCGCGCGCCTTGCAAACCTGATATATGACAGACTTTATTAGGCCCCCCGACTTGTACGAGCCTTTCATTGTTGAATTGTACGTATTACACATTGTTTTAACTATACGTGGCTTAGTTAATTTGATTATTAATTCTCTCTTGTTTGATTTCTAGTTAATCATCATCTTCCTGAGGTCGGCACAGTACGTTCTCTTCCATATCCCTCTATGAGCCGTCATATCTGTATTAACACCTTATATATACCGAGATACCATGCTTTCTTCGGTCTTTCTTTACGATTGTAACCAGCCACGTTCATTCTCATTACTTTCTTCGCTGTACGTCCTACTTGATAACGTTAAATAATATTACTAAAAATATTTCTTTTTCAATATCAAAGGCAACGAATTTTTAAACTTCATCACGAAGCGAATGCGAAGGCATGTCAAATAAATTTAAAGCTCCAAATTAGATTTTGCATACGTTTCCTCGCGTTTTCGTGAATTAATTACGAAATTTTCGACACATTTCTGGCTAATAATTTCCGGTTGAATTAATTTTATAATTTTGTAGTTGTGTTGTATCGAGTATAAGTAAAACCTCGGTTGGTTTGGGACTGCTTTATTAATATACTAGCTGTTGCCCGCGACTTCGTCCGCGTGGAATCAAATAAAACATATTAATCACTTCGCAGAAAGATACAATTAATGTAAAAAATAAGTTTAGTCGTACTTTTTACATTAATTATTTTTACCTTGTTGTGTGTTTGTGTATTGAGTATGGAAATTTTATTTTGATATTACATACAGACACTTCAATTTTATCTGTACAGATACAGATAAATAAAATTGAACATTGAAATTGATTTAACAGTGGTAGAGCCCGCAAAAACAACATCTGTTGCACGAATGGGGCGGCTCGGCC
>JWHW01039591.1:372497-409370 GCA_000931545.1 Papilio glaucus
CAAAAATAATTTTTAGAATCCGTTTAGTAGTTCCTAAGATTAGCGCGTTCAAACAAACAAACTCTTACGCTTTATAATATTAGTATAGATGCAGAGGGTAAGTTATAATAACCTACCCACATTTTAACAATATATTACAAGTTTTCAGGAATTTTTAACGAGTTAACTTACCTTAATATATGGTATTGTATAATAAATAAATATGCGCTCACGCTTGTAACCCAGAGGGGTAAGCAGAGACCACGGATTTCCATTTGGCACGATCCTGGCACGCCTCTCTCGCTTCTTCTACATTCATATATCTACGCATACATGCTCGTCGGTTATGGGTGCTCCTTATATCGCCCTTTTTGTATGGTATTGTAATTAAGTTAAAGTTTTAAACTCCTACAAAAATTGCACGGATTTGATATAAACAAAGACATTATATAACACAATGTGGTGATCAATGCGATCAATACATTGCATGTAATAAATTGTATGCATAACAAAGATGTTACATGCCTCTAGATGGGGTATGTAACACCTTTGTTCGTTCGGATGTTTGTTCATAGACAAAATTTGTCATTAATCTACGTGACGTGTCCACAGCCTTGATAACAATAAATTGATGTTTCAATAAACTACCATACAGCGCCATCTGTTAGGAAATTACAAACTTATTTAATTATGACATTTAATTTGCAATAAAAAATATTGAAATCAATTAATCAAAATGAAAACCTATTCTTTCTATCGAGCTGGAACATTTTACGCACAGGATACAAAATTTCATTAATAATTCTTGAGTATTCTCAGACTTCATCGCAGACCAACACGAAAATGTTGTGTACACATTTCATTTATAAAATGACCCTAGTTCACACCTGCATACACTATATCCGTCGACACTGAACGAGATTAAAGAAGAAAAAAATAAGGTGCAGATAATTGGCAGCCGCGCCACCCACCAGCTCGCGTTTAAAATACAAACGTCATGTCACCGCTATCTGAAGCCGGGACTCGAACCTGGGTCTCGCGACACGTGTCAGACCCGCGATAGCCATCGGGTATACACTCGCTAGTCCGGATAGAGCTTGAGAAATGTAGCATTCAACTATCGTTTTGTATGTGTTAACGTGTTTTAATCAAAATCAATTTATTTAGAGAAACTTTTTTATCCAATAGAGTAGGCAAAGGAGTTACCAATGAGTATATATTTTTATATATAATAAGGGGGCAGCGGTTCGTCTATTATAAAAGTGATCACCGACACCCATCCGCAACCGCGTTGTGGAATGAACTATCGCCAGCAGTATTTCCAAACCAATACGACTTAGGGCTCTTTAAGAAGTGAGTTTACTCCTTCCTTAAAGGCCGGTAACACGTGCTGTTCCTCTGCTGTTGCGGATGTTCATGAGGAATATAAAAAGTATAGGTTTAGCTCGGCAGTTCATGTTCTTGGAACGTGCTGTAACTTTTAAATCCACAAGGAATAATTTACGCAAGGATCATAAAGCGTCAAAGCCGTACCTTTAGTACAAATCGGAGCTCAGCTAGGGACTTGGGTCTACAAAACATCTCATAACTCTTTATTAATAAAACAATATGAAATTGTTTGTCTTGGCAACTATTAAGGTGTAAAAATGTAATACTTTTGCTACCCGTTGTGAAGCCGTGCGTCGTTAGTACTGAACAAGAATAGCGTAGGCATTCGCTTGCTTTACTGACTTTGTAATTCTTATTAATAAAACTGTTCTCGAGGTAAATCGAATTTTCTTTATAAATTTGGTTCCCATGATAATGTTTTATTTTTTAAAAATAACAACCTTTGGACACATGTTGCCTATAATTCGGAATCATCGTGGAAAATGCGAAACGAATGTGTGCGAAGCCGCGGGAAACAGGTAATATCTTATGAAGAGAATATCTCGTAGTTTCATCACAGTAGTATGAAGAAATTACCGCAAAAATATACAAGTTCTTCGTAATAAAACTCTGTTGCAAGCAACATTATTACAATTTAAAAAAACAACAGTTAATAAAAGTTGTAGGAGTAAACTTTGTGGCGAGGACCGAACCGTAGGCACACTCCGATACTTCAAGTCCATAGTCCCCAAACAGTTACGGAACCTATATTCCTCGTGTCTTGCTTTCTAGCCCCGATTACTTCCTGCTTGTCAAAATGTTATCAAAGCAGCAGTTATTCTGATGCCAATATCAATGTTAACCTTTATTCTAAATGCTGATTTACCTTGTACTGTTTAAAATTGAACTTTGAAATCATTTTTAAGCAAGTAAAATGCATCTTGAGTATCAGCCACCCACGGTTAAATAAAGTATGCATTGGCAAAGTTTATAAAAATCGGGCAACAACACAAACACACAGTCGCACCGCGCAGACATTAGCACGATTGACAGGAACAAGGGGCTTGTTACCGCCCGGAGATGCGTATCGTACGCCTGCCCTACTGTTTTCGTATCTTTTTCGCAAAGAATTAAATATTATGGAAGTGGCATAATCTGAGCGCACTTATTTTAGATACTGAAAGATCTATTATTTGTGTTATTCTTATTATTTAAAAAATATTTTTAATAATGTTAGTTATTTTTCTGAGTAATTAAAATCGATTATAATAATAAGTTTATTCACACACAACAATTTTTTGATCAAAAACGATACCATCTAGGATTAAGTAACAAAACTTTGCTTGTACAGCGCAGTATCAGTCAATAGACGGAAAAAAAGACTGCCGAAAAATTGTTTCACCTCGCATTGCATAGGCACACAGTTGCCAAGTTTGCAGCCAGCCTTCAGCATTGAAGAGGCTAGTAGAAAAAGTCTATAGTGTAAGTATAGCTTTATTACAAACTTGAAATGAAAACGAATCTTAGAACGAAGCCTCTTCCAGGTCACCACTCATCGCTGTTCGCAGAAGCTGGTGTAAATGGGTGCATAATAAGAGACCATTCAAAATCAACGAGATGCATTCCGGCCGATATAATAGGAATTCTCGGCTATACACATGTTTTGTGGGTCCGCCGGTGTGTCCGGACATTTGTATGGCCCGAGGAATAATGATTTACAATGTGTTGAGCTTTCCAATCCACACGCGGACCAAGATTTTTTTCGGATAACGCGTGATTGAATGAATAGAGCAGCTACTTTATTTATTTCTTTGTTAGCGATAGTGCAATTTACAATCAACGCATATACATATATTCTATACTAGTAACCCGCCCCAGTTTTGCTCGGGTAGATATAAATAAGTAACTAGCTTAAGTTATTCGCTGATAGCTTTCTATTGGTGGGAAAATTTCATTTCAATTCAAATCGGTTCTGTAGTTTTTTAATGTATCCGGGCAAACAAATAATCAAATCTTTTATCGAATAATATTAGTATGGGAAACGGCTTTAGGCTTTTATTAGGCTAAAAGGAATGTAAGCGCTTTGATAATCTATTAAAATCAAAATGAAATTATTCTTGTTTATAATCTAAAATAGTATTGTCATATGTCATACAGAAATGTAATGACTAGGCGATAACTGTTAACAATTCCATATTTTGTTTTTTACGTAAGCATATAACACCTATATCACAACACTCGTCATCATCGCCCTACCCTTTTCCCACGTTATGTGGGGTCGGCACAGTATGACTGTAGTCTATACTGTATAGGTTTTGACTACAGTTTTTACGGCCGGCCGCTTGCCTGACGCCAACCCTCCTCGGGAATACCTGTATTGAAGTACTATAACTGCTATAATAATAACAAAGGCGTAAAAGAAGAAGACGTATTGTGCTGACCCCTGCTGTGATGTGGAGTCGGTATAGCACAGGTGAGTGGGAACAGGACAGGAGAATGATTAAAACATAATAGTATCTGGTTCAAAAGAGAACTTGCTTATGGTTCAGTGGTTAAGTGTTGAATTTTGAGAATCTATTTTAGTGACGATAATAGAAGAAAAAGTTATACATCTGACGCAATAACAATTATACTGAAATAAAATCAAAAAACATTAACTCATGAGATCACAATATACTATTAATTAAATAAGAGACTTAAGACATTACATTTATATAAAAATATATAAGACATTAGCGATCTGCCCCGGCTTTACACGATTTTTTTTGTGACTTTGAAACAGTGACAAGTAACTGCCAAGAAGAGCCATCTATAGCTACGCCGGGCTCGTGGCGGCAGGCTAAACCTCTTCAAGAGTAACTTAGCTCGACAGCTCGAGCCTCAGCTCGGGATATTACTTTGTTATTATAACCGGATTGAGAGGCCGCCGAGCTCTGAGGTCGCTTCGGTGGACGCTCATGGTATGACTGGGCTCAAGGAATGGCTTTCATCCCCTTCTTTAAACTTGTAGGGGTTGAATTTAGAAAAATCTTTTGTAGTGATCGCCTACGTAATAACAGAAATCTCTGTGCAAAACAAGTCTCTTGGCCCAATAGTTTGGTTTGAGCATTGATCCAACTGTTGTGACTCATTCAGTCAGTTTCTTGTTTTATATACATAATCTACATTATTAATCGACTGCAAAAAGCGTATTTATAGACGTACTAAAGTTTACTTTGATTGGTCTAAAAATTGTTTAATAGAAAACCTTCACAGCGATTTAATTTGACTGAACTAATTTAATATGTGCATACTTGTATTTGCAATTGAAATATAATTATCAGTTATTATATTAGTAAGATTTATTACTAGGCCTCAAATATCGAACGACGCTGCAAATCGGAAACCGCTAAGTCGTAATTCACTTTATTGAAACAGATTTCAAAATCACTGGCTCCTAAACAAAGACAATATCTGACTCATTATATATCTATTAACAAATGAGATTTGCGCAATCACATCTAGAAAGTGGACAATGAGACCGGTGGCATCCTAAAAAGGAATGCATTACCTATTTAGTCTTTTACTATACAATGTTCATGCTTTATACAATTCTCAATAACTTAGCATGAGTTGTTGCATGCTTCCTTGAGGACCGCGTGGCCTCATGAAGTACCTGGTGCACTTATTGTATCGTGCAGTTACTTGATATTATCTCTGTATTGATATTATTTTGGTCCTTCGTGCCGGATGTTTTATGAAATTCGACAACTATATTTGAGAATTAAATTCCATTGAAATTTTGTTTCAGTGCTCCTAGTTATTATAGTTGCTTTAAATGTTCATACTATTGAACAGTATTTATTATGTGCATACCTTAATTAAACAATACAGATCCTTAATTCACTTCACCATTGAATTTGAAATTGTTTGTCTATGACGTCGCAAAGCACAAATCTTGAAGTCTTGACTCCTACTAGAGATAGTACTTCTGTTTTTTTTTCATGAACAAAATGAAGCAGACCGCAGATCCTTTCCTCCGCTCCTATGTGTTATCTACTTTACTTTTACCTGCATGAAGGCTGACAATCCATCCGTAACTATTCTGACTATTGATTGTAACAAATTCTTGTGTAACATTACAAAAACTATTCCCGAATAAGTTATATATCACGTGTCGATTGTGAACTGCGTTATTTTGTAATCGTACTAACCATATTATAAACTGTGAGCAAATCGTGAACTCAACAAATTATTAACAATTTTACGTGTCTTTTCTCGTCAGTTCATAAAACTGTCCAAGGCAAATCGTTGTAATAGTATAGTACAAGGATATTTTGCTTGGTTATTACGTTATTAAAAAGTTACAAGAGAAGATTAGGTTCGGTTCGTTGCGTTTGACTTGACAGTTAAAAATAACTCAAACCCAGAGGGCAGGGATATTTGAATTCCATTTGGCGAGATCCTTTCTCTCGCTTCTTCTCCATCCATACATCTACGCATACATGTTCGTCAGTTTCGGGTATTCCTTATATCTCCCTCCTTTAGTACGCCACTAATCTGATCGATATAATGTCTCCTAGGGCGTCTCCTGACAACACTGCCACTTACTTTTGCTACATAAACTTCATAGTTATATATAAAATAATGTCTTGCGTTCAGTTCACTATTTGCTGATAGTTTATAATTTCCCTAGTCCGATTATAAACAGACGAAGTTCAACATCGGTCGGCGACATAGGCAAAATTAAAAACAAGTAAAAATAATCTGAAACAAAAAGTATTATTATCTACTAAGTAACCAATATTGTATGGCTAATGAGAGGTGATCTACCGATAGGGTCGGCAGCGCAAGTCGCGCCGCACTCGTTAGGATTTCAGAAGAGTAGCTGCGTACAATTAGCCGCTTATCAGATGTACTGCAGAGTCGAGTGCGTTAAACGGTAGTTAGTTAGCCGTGATTATTATTATTTAGTGCGGCGGCGAATAAAGGTAACGCCCACGCGCTATCGACTTATTCGCGTATGTCATATCATGGATATGCCCTAGTTTATTGACGTGTATTTACTATGTCAGCACTATACAGTATGTTCAATTAAGGATACCTTGAAAGGTTCAACCGCCGCCGACGCATGTAAGTATATTGTAATTGTTAGTTGAATTATAATCAGGCACTCTATTATAAGTGTAAGACACCACAGCTGGTATGACACCCACGTTGACACACAGTTACTTTACTATGATATATTATTACTTATTATGTGTCCATATATTATTATTGCCAACGTATTTGTAATAACTGCAATATAGTCATTATTAGATTAATCCTAAAAAAACTCAAAAACTCCTAAAACTTAAAATCTGAGCGGTGATCGTAGAGATTCTTTGCTCATGCTGGTGGAACAATGTCTCTCTGCATCCTTCCCCTTGACTTCCTGGTGATGATGATATTACTTCTATTTTTTCTTAATCTTCCTTTGTGACAAATGAAAAAAGGGAATAATCCCTTCAACATTATCATGTCAGAGTATGTAACCCAACACGATTCTCGATGGTTATTTCTTTACTACCCCAAGACCTCCTTCATTTATTATGACGCGTAAAAATTACAAATATCGAAATCTGTCTCCCTATTGACATATATAAGTCCAACTAATATTATAAATGGGAATGTGAGTTTGTTACTTATCACTATCACGTGTAAACTACTCAACCGATCAATATGAAATTAAATAGAAAAAAAAAAGTCGGGAATAAAGAAAATAACGTTGGGTACCACTTTCGTTTTTCCCGAAAATAAACTTCCAGTCTTCCGACTTCCATGGTAATGTGTGACGCGACAATTACACCTTTTTGTCTATGGCGACCACTAACACATTTTTCAGTTTTTCCTATATTTCGAAGTCTACATTACGCGATACGCGATATCAAGTTACAAAAAGAAATCGGCGAGGAAATTAAGAAACAACCGCGTGTGAAGCCGCAGGCAACAACTAGTATATAATATAAATGTAATATCAGCCACTTATTAGTATTGACAAAATAGTTATACAAAAATAAAAAATAATACAAAATACAACAATGTACTTCGCATCCATGCAAATCGATCGTCGACGGTTTCGTTCCGATTGTATCGGAGAGCGCACCGGAACGTTGGGAATCATCCTTTGTGGGCATTTATTAACAATTGCACCGAGCGATCCCCGATACCGGCTAATTATCCTGACGATGTGGCATACAAGAGCTCCGACACGGATCTCCTCGACAAGAACTAACGGAGTTACAAATTGACTTTACAACATAAATATATCAACATCTATGTTGTCGGCTCTCTGTAGCCCAAAAATTTATAGTATATTACCTGTCAATAGTGTCAAATAGTGTCAATCAGGAGTTCAATTCGAAATTAAAAGAGAGAATAAGAGCGAGCTGAGATAGCTATTTTCATCTCTGTCTATGTGCCTTAAGGAACATGTATTTACTTATATAATATATTTAGGACATAGGTGTACTACTATTTACTCATCAAAAGGACACAATTTATTCAGTGACTATTTCAACAATACGTATTTTTAATATATGTAAGTAAAATTAACCTTATTGACATTCTATATTCGAAAAAAATGGGGATTGGGAAAACTTATTTCAACTTCGCTCCAATCATGCGATACATTGGATCGAACTTAATACTATATCCTGAACACGGGCCGCGGGTTTTGACATTTTGAAACACGTCAAAGTTATAATAAGATTTTAAGGTCGTCTAACCAGTCGTCTACAAGTAACCTGAAATCCATTTTCGATGTGAACGAAAATATTATATTGCAGACTATATTGTCAAATTTTTAATAAAAAGAAACTATGAGAATTTTAGTTTTGGGCCCGGCGTAGGCTAGCACTAATTTATTAGGATCGCCCGGTAGGCCAATCTGAAGATGCCCTAAAAATACATTCATTCAGGTGACCAGCCGCGGAACAAGGCTGGTCTCCATTCCTTAATAGACAGTGCGTTCGTACGAAGCGATCCGCATCTTCGATCATCGTGCGTACGGCAAAGGATTGGAACAAGTTGCGAATTGTATAAAGAAGAGTGAATAGGCTGTCACTCTAAAATAGTGTATACCATCAATTCACCACATCTCTATATAACATGAGGTGGAATTGTGGTCAAGCGCAAGTTTATTCATTATATAACTAGCTAAAGCAAAAACGTCCCAAGCGTTGGCACGCTTCCGGGTTCACTTTTCGACCTCTTAGGGCATATTTGCTAGCTCTTGTAGTATCATTGGTATGATGTATTTTTAATATTGTTAATAGTGTACAAATGTCTTCGAAAATCTGAATCGGTCGCCAGCCACCAGGAGGTTTATAAAGGCGCTGTGCGTTATATATTATATAATCGCTCATTTATTGGCTAGACGTTGCTACAAACTGAGAATATAGTACATAAGGCGAAGTAAATTCTACCTTGAATGTTTACGTCCTCCTCATCCTGAATTTGATTGGTTTGCAAACAACAAAAGTAAACAGGTGATGCAATACGACACGGGATTCTGGCGAGATTCCACGAAGACGAAAGAGAAACAACAGACTGCCGGACAGCGATACGTAATGTAATGGCGAGCCTGGCGAGAAGGGACGCACTCGACTAATAACGGTCCTCGCGACATTTCACTATCGCAACGGAATTGTTCTTTTTACACTAGTAGAATAATACTTAAATACGACCAATTATTCCGAAGGAGGGTTGGCGTCTGGCAGGCGGCTATCCTTAAAAGCCAAAATGGCAACCTATACAGTATAGACTTCGGTCATACTGTGCAGGACTCACGTAACGTGATAAAAGGGCAGGGAGATAATGATATATTGTGTAACAAATATTTGCCACAACCCTATTTCATCGATAAAGTGATTTAATAGGGCTGTACCGGAAGTTATGTATACTGTGATGTATCGGTCGGATTAGGTTCGTTCACTCGGAATCTATAGTGCAGCTTCCCAGAATCGGATTACGTATATACAAGACTCATTAGCGATTGCCTGCGCATGCATACGAAAATCTTATTAGGGCTGAAATTTGTGACTTTTAGTGATGTACTTAGATATAATTTTGTTTAATGCTCTACTCAACGAAACATATTTGTTAACAATGCTGTTCATTTATTCAAGATACCTAATTCCTTTTTTATTTATATGCACGTTCTTCTATAACTTTTTTACTTAGATACTCTTTACTGTATCAAGAAATGCTGAATAAATTCATCTTTATTATGGAAAACTCGAACTGAATATGCACAAAGAACTAATTAAAAGAAGGTAATTTTACCGAAGTGAGTGTTGTGACTATTCTAAAACATTGCCAACTTTAATTATAAGCAAATATCCGAACAGCACGATTTCTCTGAAGAAGTTTAACTATAAATAGCAAGCAGGAGACGCGGCACAATAGATCCCCCGTCTGCTGATGTCAGGAATAATAAATTCGCTGAATACTTCCACTAGAGGGCAGCTGCATTGCCGACAATTGCACTAGTTTAAGAGTACTTACTTTTTACAGTAGTTAATTTGAAGACTAAGTTACATATAAGCTAAATAACATTCTTATACATAAACTAGTGACCCGCCCCGGATTCGTATGGGTAGTTTCTCAATAAGAAAATCCATCTTCTACTTTAGACCTAGAAAGAAAAATCCTTTTTTAGTGCTTGCCTACGTGATAACACAAATCTCTGTGAATGTGTGAATTTCAAGTCTGTAGGCCCAGTAGTATGGGCTGTGCGTTGATACATTAGTTCCAATGCGCGGTGCTTCAATCGAAGTTTGCAGAAAAGTTATCAGTGGCTGTTGTTAAGATTCGATCATTTGTTGATATATGGCAACAGGCAAACTGAACAAAGAGTCTTTAGTCTTCATTATTTATCCATGTCTATATCAGCCTGTATTATTATACAAAAAGTAGCAGTTACGCCATCAGCGGTTGAAAAGTGAAGATTGGAAAAGCGTCCCAATAAGGACGTTGGTTTCTTCATTCTTCAGCGTACATCATGTGTTTACATTAACGCTTAAGCGAGAAACACTAGCTGTCCTCTTTTTTCTTATTATTTTAATTACGCGATCCTTTTTACACCATTTGACATGTGTGAATGTTGCTGTCACTGTCTTTGGAACACTTTGACCTGTGATTTTGTATGAGTATAACATATCTATGGTATAAAATATCATTGAATGGTCCTGTCTTTATTATTATTATCATTGGCTTTGTTAAATTCAATTAGGTAACGATTTAAGAAGTGATTTTTTAAAACAAACGACGTTTATTTGATGTTTGACATACCTACTCGTTATCTTTTAGACGAAAATTATTTGGAAAATCATGTAATTCTTCGTTAGCTCCCTGTGCACAATATCACATATGAATTGAACCGAACTTGAGTCGCAGTCCGAGCTGGGAATCGGGAGACGCGTGCCAATCGAGATTTCTATATACATTTTCTTTACGGTCATGCCGCCTTTGTATGCGCTCACTATGGCGAGAACACTGTAGATAGCGCACATCTATCGGAGATAGCCTAATTTTCACTTCCCCGCTACCCGTTTATTGACTTCCTAGTTGTGCATATTAGACCTTCACGAATTGTCTGGTATTTCTATGATGGATAAACTACTTTTACCAACTAAACTGTAAAAAGAAACATAATGAACCCCTTTTAAAAACATCAATAGAATACACGACAATACATTTAACACGATTATCTAAAATACTGTATATAAAATAACATCAGTGAACCGTCCTGGATACCTTATGAAATGCTTAAAAGCCGTCCAGTAGTTTTATTAATGTAGGAAATACAAACGCGGCGATGGAACTTTGTTCTATGATATATGGTTTACTATAATATGTTATGAGTTTTGTTTACATTAATTTAAATAGACTAGCTGTGCCCCGCGTTTTCACTCGCCTGTGGCACACATCGCTTGTCCGTGTTAATACATTCTTCATGTAATAATTGAGCTTTCATATGCAAAAACGAAATCGAAACGAATAATAGTAGTGTCTGAGATTATCCTGAACATTCAATCTCACAAACTTTACCTGTTTACAATATAATAGATATATAATAAAGATGTATAGAATAATATAATACTCCTTGTTAACAGGAAGAACCGGCTTCGTCAGGAGACAGCGGGGACGAGAGCGGTAGCGAGCCGGAGTCTCCCAGCGAGAAGAAGACTCACCAACAGGAGTGGGTGCCCGCAGATAACGTTGACCGAACAAACAATAGGTTAGTAACAGTCATTCATTCATCATTCTCCTGCCCTGTTCCCACTTTCAGTCGGCACAATAAGTTTTCTTCTTGCACGCCATTCTATTAATCGTCATTAGTAGTCACTCCTTTCTTACTCATGCCATTCCACGCAATCCATTCATGTTTTCTTAAGTCTACTCCTACCAACAGAAGAGGACATGTGACAAAGAGAGTTTCAGGTATGAGTGTGGTGTGGAGGGGCCACACTCATACCTGACACTCTCTTTGTTACATGTCCCTTCGTTTCTCATAACTTGGGCATGTACCAATACCAATCTAGGTTAGTCACATACACATGTTTGTAAATTCAGCTGTCACATATATCATTGTTTTAACCATTAGTGATAAAAATAGCTGTAGACTAGCTACCTATCCTTTTGATCCAAGTACAGTTTCAGCAATTTTTGTAAAGTCCTCGATGAATTTATTAGGCAACTTATGTAATTTTTACATTGTGTATTATAAGCATTAAATGGTCATGAAAGCTTACGATGTACTTAAGTATGAGTGTTATATTATTTTCGTGTTTCAAGTACGTTATAAGTTAAATTATTAAACATATGATGTAACTTAGGTGAACGATTGAGAAAAGAAACAAAATAATATGGAAAATTCAAAAGTGCACGCCTTATAACACTCATTCGCAACATAAAAGGAAATAAGCGCGAAGGACATCTCGATGCGCGAGCGATGTCAGCATTTCTATTAATTATGATTGAATTAGATAGATTTAAGCATTCATATAAAATAGCAAGTAATCTGGTGTCATTCAAGAGCTATTAAAAATAAATTGTCTCAATACATACAAGTTTTTTGGGCGTAATTGTTACACATCTATACACACATACATCCGGACGATCACCAAAAATTTTCAATAATATTTTTTTAGTATATAATGAAATAAATGAATTTAAAAATCATCGAGTTTGATAGTGAGATCATTTCTCTGGATAATAAAACATCCAGAGCATTGCTGTAATAAACACAGAAGATTTTTAATACATTGAAGTACTTGTGTGAGTGAAACTTTGACATGGTGGGAGTAATGCACACTACCTCACCGCTTCGCGCTACAAGGCGTGCGATATAAAAGATTTCTGTTAAAAACTTAAATTATCGAAACGCGACTCAATTTTTACTTTTAATAAACATTTATTTAATAAAAGCGTTCATAAATATGCTTATTTATTTTATTAGGTATACGTCATCATCTCCCTGCCCTCTTCCTGCTTTATTTGGGGTCGGCATAGCTGGTTTTCGACTTCCACATCGATCTAACATCCGTCATTTATCTATTTATTTATTAGTTATCTGTTTTTTGTTAATCTTGTGTTTATTAAATTCCATAGTAAGGTGGTGGATCACGTGGTAAATTTTTATTACTTTTACAGAGAACCAACAAAAGATCATTTGGCATCCACGTCCACGTCTAATCAAGAACTGGAAAGCAGTAAATCGAGTCAACCTTTAATGGCAAAAAGCATGCCAAAGATCAATCTGCCAGGCGGTGCCATGCTATACCACTCGGGTGTATTGGCAGGCGTTGGCTTAGACGGCCTTGGCAGCAATCTCGGTCTTGGCAACTTGGCAATGGGCTATCCTCACAGTTTCATTTTAGGTCTTGCCAATCAAGGACAAGAAGGTGGTAAGTTTATTTATTTGTTTTGATTTAAGCCCTCTTGACTTCAGTAGAGCCTGCTACAACGTGTGTTGTACGAATTGGCCGGCTCGACAAATGAAATAACTACGATCAAACATAAGACAGGCGTGAAGTAGAAATATTTCTGCTTTTCCTCTGATGAATGAGATGCTGTAGGCATATTCCTAGTCCTCCCCTTCCTATCTATTTCTACTAAGGAAATGAGGGGAAGGGGTGGAGGATTTGACGGGGGAGGAATAGTAAAAGGAAATATTAAACATATAAATGTATTTCTGTTTATCCGCTCCATGTCCATTAAAAGGTAGGTAACAATGCCTATGGATAGCGGTATTTAAATATCAGGGAAAACGCTTGCTCGTGTGCAACTTACTTCCAATAAAAACCAACATGAAATACCACGTGAGCTGACATGAAATTCTTTCCTTAGCATCATCGTCAGGACAGCCTCAGTTCATCACGATCCCGCTGTCGATGGCGATGGCGGCGGCTGGCAGCGCCAACGGCTGCCCCGCGGCGGCTTCCAGCGACGACAGCAGTGAGCTGCAGGACCTCACCACCGGAGATAGGAAGGCGCTATAACTCCAACACTTATGGTATAGTGCCATGTTTTAATTACCAAATTGTCAGAACACTTCTACTGCTATTTCTTATAGAATTCAGTATTTGATGGCGTCTTAAACTAGTTAGGGTTAATTTTGAAGTGAAACTTCTAAGGCGACGATTTTATAATTTAAACAGAATCGAGAGATAGATCGCGTCATGTTCGCATTTCGTTACACGGGAAAGAGACAGAAAATATAACGCCTAGAGAAGGAGAGAGACATAGTGATTGATAAATAGTAAAAGTGTAAATCGGTGTATATGAACGTCATCAATTTATAATCGGACTGGGAATATTATAAACAGTCAGCTAATTGTGAACTGACCGAATCACGTTAAAAGTCTAGATAAAATTTTAATAAAAGAAAATGTATTTTTTTTACAGATGCAAGTTGGATGAAGCATTACTTAAGTTTGGAAGTTAAAATTTTCTATTTGTTACCTACCAAAGTATGGATGTTTATAATAGAGGGCAATAATAGGTTGTATTGTTTCTTTGTTTAGAGTATACAAAATGAATACTTAAAATGTAAATTAAAACTAAATTAATTCGTGTATTCCATAAAACGAGTATATAAAGTAAAAGTCAAACCGTGGGTTCACACTGCCGGAAAAATTCACATAAAACATATTGTCATCTCAGTTTTTTCAATGAGAAAGAGGGAGATACGCGATATTAAATAAATAAATAAATATGCGCTCACGCCCGTAACCCAGAGGGGTAGGCAGAGATCATGGATTTCCATTTGGCGCGATCCTGGCACACCTCTCTCGCTTCTTCTACATTCATACGCGATATTACGCCAGTGAAAACCCACGGATACGAACAGGTCGAAATGTTTAAAGAATTTAATTTATTATAATTATTGTAATAAGTATTCGTATAAGAATGGTTTGTACTGGATTAATAACGTAGAGTATTTTTATACCAAAACTCTAATACTTTGTTCACTATTTTATTTATTTATATTTAAGGGTTTCGTCACATTTTAGTTCGATTTTAAAAATTGTTATGATAAATGTATTAACATGTAAATGATTGTACTGTGTAATTTCGGTCAAACTTCCTTGTAAAACTAACTTTAGTAGCAGAGGTGCTTGAAAGTTAACATTGTAAAGCAAATTGTTTTAACCAAAAGAGCTATCAATCAATATTTCTATCGAATAAGTTACTGGAATATAATGAAATAATTTCAAACCGTATAGCGTTGATAATTAACAAGCCTACGTTACTCGCCTATAGTTTTCTATTGGTAAAAGAAATAGAATGAAAAAGGAACGCGGTTCAGTACCTAGTTTTTGAGTTTCTCAGAAACAAACAAACAAATATATCTCTTTATAATATTAGAATAGTAAAAACAAACCAGCAATTAAACTATAGTTGTTAAAATTTACGTTTATATTTATTAAGTAAGATGTCACGAATTGTTAATCAAATAAACTTGCATTATTTAAAACACGTATTTACTAAACTAACTAACTAATAGTTAAATGTATTTCTTGCCAAATATTATCCTTGTCCTGTATGTGTATTAAATATTTTGGCTGTTTTTATTTAAGTGATACTTTATTCTTGGCTAAAAAATAAATATTTATTTGGATAGATTAATGGAAAACACTGATTTTTCATTCTAACATTTAGTCTGTTTAAATTAAGGAACATCAATAATCAAATGGATGTACCATCAGCAAAACTTAAGGTCGTGAGTTTCAACCCTCTTTTATCATGAACCATTTAACTTAAGTTTTAGCTTAGTTGTTATAAGTAACAACAATTGCTAACTTTTTTATACTATGAGGTATTTAGTTAAGATATGTTAATTTTTTTACGGCACTGAAATGTGACAACCCTATTTTTTTGTCTAGGCTATGACTGTTTTGAAGACAGTCCCTGGCTAGTTATAAAATTTTTACGCATTTATTTTAGTTTTCATTTCGTTGTACTGTCGACAACAGAATTACTTTGTTTTCAGTCCTTACTATAATTTAATTAATTAACTATTTTCAACTGTTTGTCGCTGACTGTACGTATTTTTAATTATGTAATAAATTGTTTTTTTCTTTTGATGTAATGATTAATGTTCCTTTTTTCTTTTTATATTAAAATAAATAAATACATAATTGTTGACTTCATTTTTTAACCTTCCCTGTATGTTATTTAGATTTAAAGTGGCTTACCAAGAAAAAGTGGTGGCTAGCCCGTCACTGTATGACGCAACCTAATTGCCTGTCAAATATTCTACTATCTTCCGAAGCTTCCGCTTAGACGAACTATTTGACCCATCCCTTCGTTGTAGAAATATGTATGTACTTTATTTTCAAACAAAGTGATTTAAATAATCGATTATTGCGCGGTCAGTGTTTGCATTTGATGCAACTCTCTGATGACAGCGCCACATAACATCAGTTAAATTTCTTTGTTCGACACAAATAAAATATACTTAAATTATTAGGTAAATATACCACGAACAGAAACCCTGGAAACAAAGATAGTGTATGACCTTGTTTAGTTTAGTTGCAGTAACAAAGAAAAAACAGAATTAGAAAATATTATCAAAACAATTTGATACTTCTTTATAGCAAATATAGTTTTTCCATATAGACACTTTAAGAAGATTTTCTTTAACTTATACGGTCATGTTGAGATGTAGGTAGGGATAAATTGATTTTATTTTATGTTGACAAAATACATAGCGTTTGAAGCGACGACGAACTTCTATTTCAAATACCGAATTCCCTACAGCAATGATCTAACTCTCGCCTCATGGAAGTACTAGGTTAGGTTACAGAGACGCACCATCTAAACTTTGGAACCATTTAGCATTGCACAACAACGTGGTGACATAGAAGCTAAAGTAGAATTAGACCAAGATAACACCACCGAACTGTCAAAAATGTTGTGTTAAACGCTACACTCCAATTAGCCAACCGCCTTTCGACAATTATAACTGTCAAAAAGCCATTTACAGTTTTGAAAAAATAAATGTTTTTGTACTACCGTTTTTGTCGGAATTAATTCTATAGTCAACCAAGTTTATGTTGGATTAGGTTTACTTGAGAAGCTAATTTTTCTTAGAATGTACTTCATGAGAAATAAAAGTAACTCCTCCCTTCAGCTACGAATGCGATGAAGAAAAACTGGCACACAGACGGACGGGACAACGGTATGCTAAGAACAATATTTGGCATATCGCTTCATCGTAATACTTGGTATTTTATGCACTGCTGCTGCCCGCCATTGGCTGGCTATCGACCAATGCGCTCTGTTGATTAATAATGGCACTCAACGTTAACACAGAATCCGTGGAGTCGTTGAGCATAGGAAAAATTTGACAAAATTAATTTTACTCTTGGATCGACACAAATTTTATTTGTAATAATTTAACCCCATGTTAAGAGCTCACATTGATTGAAAGTATAATAACTGTATCGTCATCGTCTGCCTGAGATAATCCACTATTGGATAGAGACCTAGTCATATCCGGTAGTTTGTATTTACCAATCACCATATTTCGAAGCTTTTATGCTAAGCCGTACATCTACGTAAAGCGTAGCCACTTAAAGTTCTATCACATAATATGTGCGTGTTTATGATTTGTCTCAAATATTTTTCTCGCCTTTTATTAAGGCCGATATTATTCTCAGGGCTTTTGCAAATTAATGCTTAAACTTATTGAGCCTTAGTTTGCATTGCAAGGCAAAGAGGCATAAAGTGACTTTCTATTTCCAATATCGCTAGTAGAAAAGTTAAAAATGTACATATGTAACTGACATATAATATATATCGAATCGAAAAAAGCCAGATGTATGTACATAGTATTATTATACTATTCCACGGACAATTTAGCGAACGTCAACCCATAGAAATGTGTTGACAAATGGCACATTTTGACAAGCGATATCGCTAGCTAGCGATTGTATATCGATAGCGATGTTCGTTATGGAATCGCTTCAGAGCGAATGTAACTTGTCTATAGCCTTTGAGCGGATTAGTAAACCTCATATTATATAGTATACTATATACTTTTTATTTGTTAAGTCAAAACGCGGAGTAATATAGTTACTTTCTTGTAGTTTTATTGCATACATTTTCATGTTAATAATGCATTTTATTAATAGTCTAGTTGAGAGCTACATTGTCACAACTACTTACGCATACCCTGTGTGTGTGTTTTACTAAGGAAAAAAATATATAATTATAACATCGACTCCATTCCATTTATTGTTCATTTCAATTCATTTCAACTTTACACATCTCAAAGGTGGTCAATGCATGGCAATAGGGATCAACGCGCACGCAGACACGCACTCAAATGCAAACGCATACATAAATAAAGACAGCCACAAAACACACAATCAACGGACGAGCGACATTTAATCGAATTCCATGTAGCAAATGATCCGTGAACCATCGAACGTGCTAGAAAAAATACACTTTACAGACCAGAGACTGAGTAGATTCGATACATGGAAACATGCCCTCGTTATGTATGAATTTAATTGATTTTGTTTATTTTTCCTAAGGGACCAAGTCGCTAGTGATGGTTCATATAGATTTTAACATCCACACAAATCCATAGAAATCCGCAACAAGCAAATGTGTTGCAGATGCGTTGCCTACCTTTAATGGATAGAGGAGGGCATAGACAGGAATAAGGATATTTCTTTTTCTCCGCTTACCCCCTCCCCGTCCAATGCTGTTCCCGTTTCCATCCTATCCTTACGAGGAAAGGGCACCTCACTCATCGGGCGGAACGCAGAATACTTCTACTTCACGCCTGTTTTCTGTGAGGTGGTATTTCACCGGTCGAGCCGGCCCATTCGTGCAACAGATGTTGATGTTGCGGGCAACACTGTTGATAGATGCTGGTAAAACGTACAGTATTTATTCTGACCTGTATTCTCTCTATGCACAGAGATGCCTAGTTTGTAGCTAGAGCTTTCAATGTTGGATGAATATAACTACTTTTATAGTTGAAAAAAAAAAGATTTTACTACATTTAGTGTAAGCGGGTAGATGTTTTTATTACCTTTTTACTTTCATAAAAAGGTAATAATGTAACTAAAAAAAAGGTAACGATAAAACGTCTACCTAATAGAAACTCTAATTTCATAGACTTATTAAGTTGATCACAAATTTTTATAACTAATATTTTCGGATAGTTTTTTGTTTAAAAGCTTTTTACCGTTTCTCAAAATCCTGCTTTGATAATAATATTCTATGTATTGTACACAACGTCGTACTATTCCCATCACTAGACAGCGATGGGAAAACTTTTTTAGTCCTACGCCTGGGCGAACTAAATGCATCCTGTATAATTAAATTAAGAAATTGTAAATACCAATTGATGGTATGTGGTTAACAGACGAATGACTACGAATGACTACGAATAACTACGAATGACTATGAATGACTATGAATGACTACGAATGACTACGGATGACTACGGATGGTCCCTACTTCTCAGTGAACGTATCTCTGGTATTACCTACGAAACAAATGTAAAATAATTTCATTCCCTGATATAATTTAATGATTATGAATATATGAACTCGCTCTCTAACTAATCTAATTCAAACTTTGTTCATTAATTTTACTTTCGCGATATTATTGGTGTTTTCATTATTACCAATCAATAGCAGTAGAGCCCGCAACAACAACGTCTATACCACGAATGGGCCGGCTCGACAGGTGAAATCCCACGACCTCACAGAAGACAGGCATGAAGTAGAAGTATTCTGCGTTTCGTCTGATATTTGAGTTGTCGGAGTTTTTGAGTCCTCTTTCCGTTACTATCCTTTCCTAATAAGGGTAGGATGGGAAGAAGAGGATTGGTCGGGGACGAGATTGATGGGGAAAAGGAAATATCCTTTTCCCGTCTATATCTGGTCTGGTCATTGAAGGTAAGCAACGCATCTGCGACTCATTTGCTTGTTGCGGTTGTCTATGGGTAGTGGTCTTTCAATATCAGATAACCCGCTTGGTCGTTTGCCACCTTGATCTATAAAAAAATACCATATGATATTAACTTTTGTAATCAGGTAATACGTAACTTAAAAACCTCCTTATCCTCGTTCATGACATCATCAGGTTGACCTATGACACTCCGGGGAAGAATACGTATGTAATGAAACCTCACACATCAAAATCGGTCCAGCCGTTTAGGCTATAATGGAATTAACATACATAATATGTATGTACATATATACATACATACAAGTACATGCGCGCGAAAAAAACATTACCCTTCTCTCCTGGATCAGTTGGGAGATAAGTTCTGCAGTCAGAAGCAACTGTCAGATTATTTAACTGTTTAATTAAGGTTGAATTGGGTATGTATCTGTTATGTATATACGATGACTGTAAATAATATAAACCTTATTTCTGGGTAAATAGAAATATTAAGTTAAGAAACCGTTCTGTCTCAACGAATATTTATCGCCATTAATAAATCTTATTTAAAATAAATATTAGAGAAATTCATTCATTTCCTTAATTCGATTCCAGAAAAATTACTCAATTTCCATCCGCCGTGAATTTCCTGAAAATCTTTGCGACGAAGGCAAAGCTTATACAATTATTAACGACTGTTATTTGAACCGATGGAACCAACACAATGACACCAAAATTTATAAACGTTTGTACAAAAATTTATAGTATATATTGCTCAAACGAGCATCGGGTCTTTCTGGATCTTTTCGTTAAGGATGGACTACACTCTTTTCTTGAATCCTAAGTCGTATCGACATATGGAATCACATAATTTCACAAGGCAACTATGCGATGTAGGAAGTTGCTCTAAAACCGTGTGTGAAGAATTTAGTGGTATCTGTACGCCCAGTATTGTAATTACCTCCTTCACATTTTCTTTCCTAACTTACCTCTTTTAAATTCCCATTTATGTGTATAACTAACTAACATTAGATAATTCGTTTGTTCGTTTACCTCTTTGTTCTTTTACAATTATAATGTCATATAATTGATTTACAAATAGAATTTACCATCTACCTCATTGCACAATATGCAATTTGTTAAAAATTCATTAATTCAATCCAATGTCCGAATCGAGGCGCACATACTACTGCACATCGCATTTGTTTGTCCGTCGGTATTAGGTTTGCAAATGGCGGCGCGGAGTTGCCGCGATCGTTGATAGCCCGCTTTGGCGCACGTCGCCCCTACGCCGAGCAGTCAGTTCGGTGTTGCCAGATATGAATGATCGAAGCAACGGCTCGAAATGGCACATACAATATCGATCAACATGGTTATAATTCAACTCTATATTTGGTTAGCTGTAATAGTATAAATTTATTACAAACATGTGTTGCAACACTGAATAAAGTCAACGGTTTCATGAATGATGTCTATCGAGTCCAAAGATAAAATAAATCCTAAACTATACGCAGTTGGACATTCGTCTTCGGCTTTCCTAATCCAATTTTGGGCACACTTTATTTTTCTTTGTTGCACTTCCAAACCCACAATTACAGATTCGAACCGGAATTTGAAAGCGGTTCAACCAACCATTATTAATTTGTGTTATATGAGAAGTTCGAAAACGACGTCGACGTCATGTTCGCAGTCCGTACCCTTGCTTACCCAGTAATATCCATCACTTAACTTTGCTGCTCTTTACAATTAATCTCTTCTAAAATACAAGAGTAAGAATGTAAGTAACAACATTTAGTTAGAATTCATCATCACACATGCAGGCATGAGGGTATTTGCATTTCTGCGTTACGTTAGACGTGGTGCCGCAGACCCTCATTATCCCTAACCAACCCCTCAGTACCCTATATTTCCTTAAGTCCTCCCTCTCAATAAATTTGACAACGCTACTGCTATATTTGTTGAGATTGTCAATGGATATCCATGGATATATATGGGTACACAACATCTAATGAGCCACTGATTTACTACATTTATCTAAAAAAATGCATATAAATAAAAACTACTTCAAATGAATACTGTTGACATAAAAAGATAATTTAAAGTTATAATAAACAAATTAGAATTCTTAAACTCAACATATCAAATACCTGTTGTAAAATATAAACTGGCTTTACTTTTCAATATTAATAGTAAGGTAAGGAATGTCTGTCCGTGTATCTCTCGTCGGCCATGTAGAAGTGCTACATAGTTCGCTACGACTACGCAAGGATAAGTTTACAAGTAACGCACGCAAATATTTTAAAATGCCTTGCGACAAGATGACTGGAATAGTTTGTAAATTGCGGGACGATGAGTTAGGTAGCTAAGTTAACCCTTATTTTGGACTTCTTAAACGGATTTTTAGATTTATTATATATCACGACTTTGACCCAGAAGCATGGGCAGAGATATAGTTTTCCATTTGGCACGGACCAACACCTCTCGCTACATTCGTACATCTACGCATTCATGATCATCGGTTACAGGTACTCCTTGTATCGTCAGTCCTTCTTCAGTCACCTATCTGGTCGGCATGAGATCGTTTAGGACGATGGATTAATTATCCAAGACTTTAATGAACGATCTATCTAAACAATTAACTAATTAAGAGCATCTATGTGACGTGAAAACAGTTGTAAGCAGCTTATGGATATTGCAAGTGATTAATTTGTGTATTTGGCATAGTACATCGACTGACCCGGGATTGGCTTTACCGATTTTGAACAGCCTCACTGTTATTCCATTTGTAGTTTTCCTCGGATTGGTATAGGTCTTTGACGTCAGAATAAACTCGTATAAAGGAAGTAAATCAATGAAATGTCAATAATCATCGTCAGTCGGGTATTTTGGTTTTTTAAACTAATTATTAGCTTGTTACTGAGACTATAAGGTTCAAATACGAACAGCCTTCAAGTACTAATGAATAGGTATATAAGTTACTTATATAACATTCAGTATATTTTGTAGGATAATCAGTGTTCACTTTGACTGCATCCAGTATTATGTGGTTGTTCTTGTTCAACACAAATTGTCACCCTACAGTTGACATATCTGTATCACTCATACTCGGCGAAATAATTATTTATTTAAATTCGTCGTGCATATAACACAACTAATTAAATATAAAGTATGATAGCATGACTAATTGATCTTAATGTAATGAGGTCAAACCTCGGAGGTTACATTTCCTGTGATTAGTAACAGCTAGTTACCCTTAAGATATATTTTATCTGTGCTAATAATTAAGAAGGAACTTTGTTTATATTTGTAGGTTTTTTATACTAGAAGTCCGCGCAGCTTCACTCGTGTAGGTAGATAGACAAATAACAAAATATAGTTGGGTATATTTAAAAAAAACAGTACAGTTGTTTTTCAGTTTATTTGGAACATACAATTATTATTATTAAGTAGCCGCTACTACCCTAAAGCTATCAGATATCAATTAATATTTTTACAACAAAAGAAAGAAATTGGTCGGAAGAAAGAACAAAAAAGGTTGGCTGGAGGAGTGGCAAATTCGAGATTATGATTGATTTGAGAAAATAGTAGACAAGAATAGAAGAAAAGGGGGAAATTTACTTATACAATATCTCATTTATAGGAGTTATAGTGATATATTGTATTAATATTGTGTGTGGTGGTGGTTCCTTATCGCCATTACAGATATTACAGGCGCACTATTTAACTACCAAAGTTAAATAGTACGCCTGTAAATGGGAAAAAAGATCAAATAAAAGGCAGCAGACTTCATAGGCGTAAAAACTGACATCTAATTTATATACCCCTTATTTTATCTCCCAAAATAACGGCCGTAAAACACACATTTTATTTTAAAAGACGTGAAAAGTTATAAAGTTAGTTTAATAGTACACATAATTAAATATCAAAAAATTAATATTAGAGTAATTTAATACCAGAATAATTCCTTTAGTATATTTCTGTAAGAAGTAAAGTTGTTTCATCCCTTGTTTATTTGTCATTTGCCGACGGAAAACTTTTGCTAGAAATTAATTTAACTCATTAATCACTTGACCTGCTTGCTAGGATATTAAACAAACGAATTGTCGCCAACTTAGTTGGACTTAACTTAGTTGAAGTGCTGCGTAATTATGGCTCAAGTCTTACCAGTACATAGTACGGTCTACAAATAATTTCTCATCGTAGGTAGCTATGTAGATACTCTACGTCTGTTTATTTTTACCTTTACATTCAGGAGGTACATACTAGCACGATAGCCCCGTATGTATAATTTCTCGAGACAATAAGTTTTAATACCCTGCTCTAATCTTCAGCTTGTATCAATACTCTGGTGGACGTGAGCTTCCCTAGGTGCCCCTATGATATGTATGTCTTCACATTCCGCATCCAGTTCACCCGCCGTCTTTACGAGGTCTTCGGTCCACCTGGAATACCGTACTGTACCGCGCTATACACTTCTTCCCACTGGTTACTACCTTTCCAAGACTTTTCTTCTCTATCGCTAACTAAACAGATGTAGATCGACCCATTGTCTTTTTATCCAACTGTCTTTAATTCCTGTGTAGAAAGTGATTTAGTTCTCGGCTTGCGTTCTATGGGTTGCAGGTTCGAACCCGGGCGGGGATTTACTTTGTTTATATATATTAATTTATTTCGACACCACTGCTGCAAACGGTGAAGGAAAACATCTTGAGGAAACCGGCGTGTCTTAGAACCACCAAATTCGAACACATGTGACATCCACCAACGACCACTGGGCCAGGGTGGTCGATAACGGCCCGTACCTGTCTCGGAGAGGAGACCTGTGTCCCTGCAGTGGAACATACTAAAAAGACTGATTATTATGCTTATTTAATAACTTACACGATTCTAGGAAATCATTATTAAAATGCCTTGCGACAAGATGACTGGAAAAAAGATAAAAGATTAATTAATAGATTGATCATAATATATGCGTAATTAAGAGATAAGGTAGTTAGAATTTTGTTCCTGGTTATACAAAGTACAAGATATAAGCATTAAAAATAACATAAACAATCTGGTTTGAAATTTTCCGCGTGCGGTGCGCATTGTAAGAAAAGCCGGCATTAACGATTCCGTGGCCGCGCTCGCATAAATATTTCGCGAACGGTCTCTCTATGGCCGCATTATTTTAATAATGCACACCATAATTGGGTTCACGCGTCAAATTAATGTAGGGTGACCATGGCGTTCAATTTGATCGTTTTACTTGAATTTGATAAAAAAAACTTCTTTCACTTGCAGTCACACATGTGGAAGAGTGTAAAAAGGATAGTTTAGAGTAATAGGAAAGAAAAGGACACCTAGTGTTTGTCACTTACCCGTAAATGTTAACACACGACGTAACTAAAGACAAAACGTACCAAATGGCACGTTCTCGAGTCCTCACTTTTCGTCTGCAAATTATATATCTGCTACATTTAGGTATTGACATATGTTGAATTTTAGAAGTAGAAGTGTAAAGTAAGATCGAACCATCATTATTAAAGCAATATACTCGTATTTCTTGAATTCCTTTGTAATAAGGAAAATATGGAAAAGGGGAGAGGATTTTGTGGGGCAGGGAATGAAGAGGAATAGGAAAAATCCTTTTTCCTGTTTATCCTTTGTCCTTAAAAATTAAAGGTAGGTCGCATTTGCAGCCCATTGTTGATACCTATGGGTAGCGGTCACTGGAGTAAACTGCTTGCTCGTTTGACACCATCTTCTATAAACAAATATTGCTAGAAATATCTCATCTAAAATATAAATTAAGGACATAATTCCATGAAGTAAGAGATCGCATACCACACAAATGATTGAGTAATAAATATAGAAAAACATATCCATTAAAATATAAATATGTCGGCGTAGGCGCTTGAGCGTTGCCAATAATTGTATTAACTTATTCAATTGCTACACAAATCATACTGCACTCTAAACCCTTCTATTTAGTTATGTTTTGTAACTTATTTTATAAATGAAAAGACATTTCCTAGGAAAGTGTTCAGTAAATTTTGTGCGTATAATTAACACAAAGCCTTATAATACTGACAGCAGTGGTCGCCTAGTGGTATATGCCCCGACTTACTGTAGGTCACGGGTTCGAACCCAGGCAGGGCCTTTGCTTCCTTATTAGGAAAAGTTGGGAAGAGGTAAAGGGCTGAAATTAGGCCTCTGTCACCTCACTCCTTAGACGAAACGCAGAATACTACTACTTTACGTCGTGTCGTCGTGGTATTTCGAGCCGGCCAATTCATGCAACAGATGTTGTTGCGGGCTCTACCACTGTTTAAAGCGTATCATTCTAAGTTTGGACTCGGCATTCCATGAAATAATATGGCAAGTCCCGACAGCACCGGTACTTATAGGGAGAGATATTACAGGATCTTCAGCAGGCACACTACTCGTGGATGGAGATTGCCTGGAAGCCTCCGTAGATCTCCAAGCACCATACGAATAAACTGTCGAGTGCACTATTATTTTTTAAAATAAATTTATAGTACAAACAACATTAAATTGCTGGAATAATATCAACCGTGTACTAACACTGATTGGGTCTTTAAGGTGTTTAATTTATAACTTAAGCTCAACTTTACTTTAACTTAGCTCTAACTTGTCGTGGTGTGCATTAAGGTCGAAACTAATTAAACTATGAATGATTTAAGTTTGAGTTACTTATCTTTCATTCTGAACTCGCTATCTTGCTAAATTACTAGCGTTTGTTATTCGTGAAGTAATTTTATCGTTAAATATTGTCAATTTATAATTTGGTACTGACAAATGCGTTATTCATTTATTCTAGTTTATCTAGCAATTTTAACAGTTGATTTCAGTCTTCTTCCACTTGGACGGGGGTGAGATAGATGGATGCTTGTTGCGGATGCCTATTGGTAGAGGTCTCTTAATGTCAGATGATCCGCTTGCTCGTTTGCCATCTTATTTCATAAAAAAGAAACACAGACAGTGGTAAGAATTGCTCACAGAAGTGAAAAATCAAAACAGATAGGAAGGCTCGGCAATAGATCAAAAATAAATAAACAATAAAGAAAACTGAACCCTAGTTTCTTAGAAATAAAATTAAAAATCAAATACATGTAAAATGAAAGAAAGTTCGTTGAAGCTGTTCCAAATTAAAATAAACATGTTTTGTATGTTTTTCACGCGAACCTATAAGATTTTCCCCTAACGAATATCGTCTCGTTAGACGGCTGAAATTTTCACTTCAAAAAAAGAAGTCAAATCTTCCTTCAAGTATGAGACATTCCGTTTAGCAATTAGTTGAATGTGCAATGTACTTTGTGAATTAGTATGTGAGCCATGTTGGGCCCCTAAACAGTCGCGTCCGCTCCGCTTATGGGTGTGTTCATTGTCCTAAGTACCAATTGCCCATTGGCCGGCTGAAGGACGATTTTCAAAGTACCCCGACACATAATGGATTTTCTTTGTTGTATTGATTAATCTATGTTTATTGTTATTCAACATTTGGGTTGGACCATGTGACCATACAATCGGAAACTAAAAGTACGATGTTT
Organism: Papilio glaucus; assembly: GCA_000931545.1. Classification (NCBI taxonomy): domain Eukaryota; kingdom Metazoa; phylum Arthropoda; class Insecta; order Lepidoptera; family Papilionidae; genus Papilio; species Papilio glaucus. Next base: position 399,836 of record JWHW01039591.1, read on the forward strand.
TACTCACATTCATCATCTCCTTGCCCTTTCCCACTCTTGTGAGGTCGGCACAGCATGATCGTAGTCCATACTGTTTAGGTTTTGGCTCTAGTTTTTACGGCCGGCCGCCTGCCTGACGCCAACCCTTTTACTCACATTGCTTTAATATAATTTGATGTTACATGGCCATATAACTTCAAATTAAACACACACATAGGAAAGAACTTATACTTCTTCAGCGAAAAAAAAACTAAAAATCATATCCCGTGCGCAAATACTCTATGTTTGTGAGTAAAAGACATTCAATTCAATTGATAACGGTTTAATTGAATAACTTGAAATTATAGGAAAATGTCATAAAGTTGTTTTTAGTTACCATGGTAACATCATTCGTGTCGCTTTTAGTTGTAATAATAGTAAAAAATCACTATCATCATTCTTTCCAAACTCGCCAAAAGTTTTTTTTTAAACAAAAAAACTATCACTTGACCAGAGTCCCGCCTGATGTTAAGTAGTGACGTGGTCGAAAGATAGTATGCACTAGTGTGGCTATAGCCTATTCACTATTCTCTTGAAGGTACCCACGTCATAATTGGAAACACTGACTCTGGCGCCTTGTTCCAATCCGGACGACGATTCGAATCGCTTCGTTCGAACCTCAAGAAATAAGGAAAAGGAGCGGAGAAGGCGGGAAGGAGGTGAAGCACTACATCGTACTCATCAGACGATATGTAGAAGTTTATATATTTCTATATGTAATAATTGTATATTTTTATTATGTGAGGTCGTCGTATTTCTCTGTCGACTTGACCCATTTGTGCTACATTTCTGCTCGCTTTTTTGTTAAAGTTAAATGCTGTTTTTGTGAATATACAAACTACCAGCTAACACATCGGGTAGACAGACAAATAATAAATAATAAAGCCTAATTTTCTCACTGATACAAGAACTCTTAATTGATGAAAGAATTTTTGTAATCGGTTGAAAATAGTTTTACTTACATTTGATTAATCGTCGAACTTACCAGGATAACATAACTATAGGGTAGTTATAATTCTCACATCTATTTCTATTCCTTGCATAAGAGAGGGATGTCGACGCGGGCGTATATCATGCCGCTACGGCGCTCGTAATCAAGGTATCGATCGGTGGCTTAATAAGGCTGGGACAGGATCGGAAGAAAAAAACGCTAAAATTACGAGATGGACCGATCGTGTTACGGGCATCGGCAAAAACTGAGCCAGCGCACGGCGGCGGCGTACGGGACCAGTTGTTGTCCACTTGTGTGTGCTCGCCTTTACACCCACGGTGTTACGGTAGCTACGCAAAAAGAACACTATTTTGACCAAGGGACGCTTAAACTTTTTTTTGACCAAGAATGTAATCTATTTGTATATCATTTTCTTTTTAAGTGGGGTCGGCACAGCACCATATTCATTAATCCATACTGTACTAGGTTTTCGCTATGGTTTATTTAGTGCCGTTCGCCTGCCTGACGCCAGCCACGTATATGAATTTTTTTTAGCTTATACAAATAAAATAAATATATATAAAATAATAATTTACTAATATTTATTTTAATAGGAATGGTTCACGACTTGGTCTGGTGGGTTCGAACCACGACCGTACCCTGAACCATTAGGCTATTGGCGCTTAAGTATATTTTGTATCACTAAATTTAAATTTATGTACCTCACACATATGCTAAACTATATACTATTTGACAGGTTTTTAGCAATTTTTTTTGTTAATAAACCTTTCAGAAACCGGTCTAAACTTGTGCTTATATAGATTTATATATTAGCACTTTATATATAAGAGATTCCCAGGTATCTATTCCAGGACTCATCACGATATCTCTGGAACCATATGGCCTAGAGACTTGAAATTTTGAAGCAATATTCCTTTCTCCGAGTAGATGTTGTTTGAGGAGGGTTTTTACGAAATTCCACCCGCAAGGGGTTGCAGTGGGTGTTAATTAATTATAAGGCAGGACGAAATAAGAAGTTTTGATTTGGTTAATGTGTTCAGGTCTCTTTAGAAATGTCGTATCGTATCCGTTTCGTGACTGTAAACGGGACTCATCAGTAGTAAGATGGTAGCAGTGGTGATCTGCAGGCACACAGGGCGAAGCTCTGTCTCCCCTGACAATGCGGCGTACACATTACGTGATTTTTGTAAAGATACTTCTGTAATTATATTTAATTTATGAATATAATCTATAAAATTAACACATATTTTGTTAGTTAAAGTTTTAAACAAAGAAGTACGCATAAATAGATTTTGTAAACGATTTTTTTTTCAAATGATCTTGACATTTATAGATTTAATTTTAAGTTTTAAGATTTTGTATGCGCATTTTTATACTATCATTTTTAATTATATTGTAGATAATACGGTTCAGAGACGTGGCCCTCCACTACGAGTATCATCAGACGGCTGAAGGTTGTTCAAAGGTAAATGGAGAGGGCTCGGAGTCTCTCTGTGAGATCATATCAGAAGTGTTATTAGCAATTAAAAATGTAACCGACATTTGACATTGCCTAAAGAATCGCTAAACATACGTGACAATGTGCAGGACATAATGCTAATAGAACAGACGGTTAATGGCGACAAAATATTTTGGAATGGCCGCCAAGTAAACTCCCACAAGATGCACCGAATGGTCCAGGTTGCGGGAGTCCACTGCATGACGGTGTCAAGTCTTTGTGTCACACAGTGGCGCCTCCGGCAATGGACGACCTGTGGCTGATAACTTGTAATGAAATTGTATATAATAAGCTCGGTAAATTAGTCACAATCAACATTATATGTTACATTAACACAAGTTATTTTCGACATAATATGTAGTGAACTTATACTGTATATATATACATAGTAATGATAAGTCATACTCATAGTATATGTATAGTCTTTAGAATAAACAAAAAATATTTATACCGAATAGGTTGTTTTATTTGTTCCCCACTGCGACGGAACAACTGCCGCGAATTATGTCTCGAAAGAATTTTCTAGAAGTTTATTTGTAACAAAAAGAAAAATAATAAGATAATTGAACTGACAAAACCAAACATGTTTCAGAAGATTTTTGGGATACTTTATACTAGGAACCGATTATTGAATTATTTTTATTTTTAGCGACTATCTTATAAATTTTATTTTGCGATTCAAAAAATGCTGTCGTGTGTTGCGCACCACGCACGTAGCTTATGATATTCAGCGTACGCGCGCGTCGCAAAAAGCAGACGCCGCCATTTTGGACGCGCGCGCGCACTCTCCGGTTATTACGGGAAATCTTATGTTAATTACAATTATATACTCGTACACCGCACCGAAGACGGAACGACCCTTCAATAGTACAACACCATTCGAAAATGGATCGTATTCTCTTTCGATAACGACGAATTTAGCACTTTATTTGTCGACAATCTAATTGCGCACCGTTTTGCCTAGTGTCGCAAGGCCCGTCACATACGACGCGCCCGCAAAAACGAATATCCTATACAATTTTAATGCATTCGCAGGAATTTACGGGAGATTCCTACGACGACAGTTTGAAAAAAAACATGTGTGGGCCGCGGCGTGTTGCGAATTTTGATTCAGCTTGCATCTAGTTTAATGTGGTATTGGTATTTTCATAAAGGGAGGGGACTAGAGTCACACCTGTAGCGATACGACACACCTCTCTAGGCTGTAGGCACTGCCCATACATAAATCTACTAGTACATAAACCTTGGAGCTCGATAGTGGGGTAAAAACTGCACGCACATAGTTTGAAAATGTTACCAAGTATTTTTATTCCAAACTGTCGTATACATGCCGGCCAGTTCGTTGGGCAATTTGTGTCTCATTACAAAGTAATATAAACCTATTTGAAAGTATAATTATTTGGAAGTCGTTAATAACTTCTTATAAATATACCTCTAAAATAAAACAAAAATACATTTTAAACGACATGATTTTTTTAAAGTATTTTGTTAAAGTATGTATCTTATTAATTAACAAATTAAGTTATTTTTTAAAGTTTTATCCATGTAGAACATATGTTAAGTTACACTTTAAATAGGTACACCATCATCAACGTAAGCCTTTTATGTTTATTTCATGTAAATAAAATTCATCTCATACATTCTGTACCCGGAGAAACATATTCCTTTTAAGTATTTGACCATGCTGTGCAGACAAAATGACTTTATTTTGTGTTCACAGCATGCTGTGAACAAAAATCTACCATGGTAGATTCTGAAAGGGAGAAGAAATCATAAATATAATATTAAAGGATGGCAACATAGTACGGTATAATTATCATAATCTATTCCAGGTCCTAGGGGAGCAGCAGCTCTAGCAGTAGGCCACTGTGCATTTCATAGATCGCTCCGGGATCGCAACGCGTAGTGTCGTACTGCTAGAGCATATCTACAAATCTCTGGCCTTTTCTTCCTACGTGCAGTTTGACAGAGGTGTAAACTTTAGATTAGCTTACCTTTTAGATTCATGGAATAAATCGGATCGGTGTAGTGTGTACAGGTCAAAATTAAATCAAGGCTTTCTACCACCTGCCTCATCCGAATCTTAGAGTACTTCGGACACATTTCCAGGAAAAAAGGGGATAATCTCGAAAAACTATTGCTTACTGGCAAAGTGGAAATAAAAAGGCCGCACCCCAGTCCGTTGGTCTAATCAGATCCGCATCACACTAGACTCCACTGCCTACGATACTCTCCGAGTAGCAGAACAAGATGGTGAAACATTATAAGGATGAGGGTCATAGATGGAGGTAGTCACGACCCTCAAACATGAGGAATACGACTCAAGGAGGATAGTGTGTACAAATTTAAAAAAGATTCTTATAGGATTTTAATGGTATAAAATTTTAAGACCTTAAATAATCTTTATTGACATTACCAATACAATTCATAAATAGTGTTGTATCTTTCTAATGCGTGAAATTAAAATGCAGTTTTATATCGGTATTGTTTGTGCGGTTGAAGGTGGAAAACGAGCATGGTCACCTTATGTTAAGTAACCCATAGGCACCCGCAACAAGCAAATGAGATGCAGATGCGGTGCCAAATTATATTTTGGACAGAGGAGGAGAAGATTATAGAAATGGGAAGATGATTGAAATTGGACCTTGGGCACCACACTCATCAGACCATACGTACTTCTGCATCACGCTTGTTTTCTTTCAGGAATTTATTGTAGCCATGTATTATTGCAAATAATATTTTTTTTTGGGTTATTATCTACATATCAACAAATAAAAAGAAGGAAAAAAGACCCTTTTTACTCTTATCTTAAGGTTTTCTAAGGAGATACTGTTTTGCGTCTCGCATGGAAATTGAATCAACAGTACTCCTGCGTACACCCTTCAACATATATACTTCTATACATCAAAGCACAATCCGTCTCATGTATGTAAGATACCTCGGGTAACTCTGCACCAGTTTCTTATTTCTGCTGTCAAGATCACGAGTAGATTACAGTATAAGACATCAGAATGTTAGGAAGTATTCGATCACTACTGATCTTGTCACCGTCTTCTAAGCCTTGCGTCTTACGAGATAGGTTGTCAAAGACACGTGTCGCTGAGACAGGTCGGCGCTGCCCGCCGTGCGCGGCACACGTGACATGTACCGCCCCCGATATGGTCCGCCATCAGCTTACTTTACTTTCCTCAGACATCCGCCGGACGCGCCCCGTTCGACGTCTGTTTAGGCCTAGAGATCGCGGTCACGTGACTACACGCATTTTTATCAAATATAACACATAATAAATGCATCAATAACCTTACTTAATGTTATATATATAAATACGCATATGAGTTTGTTTGTAACAAACAGATTTAGTTTTTAGTGACTCAACCGATGATCTGGAAATTTTGTTCGCACATTATCTGGGGCACAGATAACATGGGGTACCTTTTACCCCAAAAGAAAACTTCCCCAAAAGTAGAAAAACACGACAGTAACAACTTTATGACAATTAAGACATAACCTATCTCCAAGTTATTATACTCGAAATAACATCAATGTGTTCATTTACTATGCAGATGATCACAATATATGTGTAATTGCAATGCCTACCCACCTTTGTTTCTCTAGGCTTGTTTAAAAGACGAATTTAAAAGAACATCCGAAGTGAAGTTGAACATAATCTAATTGGAAATTTACACACTCACATTTTTGATGTGTTTGTATGTATGGAGAATCGCTTGTGCTGATTGTAGACAGCAGTAAGTGGTGACATTCTGCAGAGCCCTTAGTGAAGCGCGTACCAAGATAACTTACCTAGCTCGCTTGTAATATTTACCAAGACCACGCTGGAGATTATTAAAAAAACTTAGACCGTTCTTGTACATCAAAGTCCTTTAAGCTTCTCCATGGTTCTTGTAAACACAACTGACAGGACATGCATCAGATAAAGTCATATGATTAGAAAGTGTTCAGTGCCGTTCGACGCATTTCTATTGACTGCTATAGCAATGCTAAAGCGAATAAAATGCAGATCAAAGTACCGGATATCAAGCGAAGCAACGAGCCGTTTAGCAAGAGACCCCTGGCATACAAATTTATCTATGTATAACAAATTATTAATTAAATATTTCAATGTCATTCGCTATATTCCGATCCCGTTGGACGGCAACGTGCGTGGCAACCAAATGCGGACGGCCATTTTATTTATTCTCTCTTCCGGCACTGGCAGGAAGGACGTGTACAGTTACTTTCGCGCCAATTGCATAACAATCGCCATCTTGCGGAAGGATGCACGCTAAAATGGCGCTGACCTCAATCTGCTATGAATTTTTACTTATTTTGTTATTGGTAGTCAAAAGTTGACAGTTTAATATCCTTAATAAATCTGCGGGCAAATAAGCTATAGGAATAACGTATGGCAAATAGGTCAGGATACTAAATTAAAGTTTTTTTAATGGTGGTAATTTCCGCAACAACATCTGTTGCACGAATGGCCGGCTCGACTGAGACTGACCTCAGAGAAGACGAGGATGAAGTGAAGAACGCTTCTGAGATTCGCCTGATGAGTGAGGTGCCGTAGAACCAATTGAGGTTCTCTTCCCTTTTCTATATTTTCCTAATATGGATGAGATGAGAACGGGAAGAGGATTGTACGGGGACGGGTTGAATGGTGAAAAGAAAATATCCTTTTCCCTGTCTATATTATGTTCTATATTCTGTCCATAAAGATAGGCAACGCATCTGCGACTCATTCGCTTGAGTGGATGTCTGGGTGTGGTGTCTGTGATGGTAGGACTCACTTAACACAGCTTGCTTGTTTACGACATTCTTACATTTAAAAAAAAATATTACACTAGCTGGCCCTGCGAACTTCGTTCCGCCCGATAATAATTAGTAGATGGTTCACTATTTTGGCGACAATGGCTTACACATAAAAGATAGATATATACTGCCTGGTTTTTAGGCCTATTTAAGATAAACTTTTCCATTATATACATGTAAATCAAACGGTTTTTGCAGCGGACGCCAGAGTAGCTCGCATATGGCGGAATTTTTTCCCCTTTGCTTGACACTTAAATTATATTTTGGTCAATTCACACAATATCCTTACAATTTTGTGACATAAACAATGCAACGAGTTGGTATTCCGCGTGTGAAAACAATTGGCACAGTCAACGTCGGGTATGTTATTTTATTTAAAACGTGAATTTTTAAATTGTTTAATTTAAAAAAATTAAAATTTTACCGAAAATATGAGGAAATTTCGAAAAGATTTTAATATGTTACATTATTAAAACTTAAAAAAAAACTTGTCGTAAAACTTGTCATGTTAGGTGCTTCTCGGCGCACAAAAAAATGTATCTATTTATAAATTTCTTCTTTTTTGTAGGAAATAGTTGACAATTTCGATTAATTTACATACAAAATGAGGTACAGCAATTTTTAAGCTCAGAACAATTTGTACTCACTTTCGGTTGGACAGCTACTCCAATGTAAAAAGCATATTAAAAACCGTACGAGTAGTCGGATCACGCGAGTGCCTTTCAAATAGTACTAGAAACTCAAAAACAGAATTACGCACAATGAACTGACACAAAATTAAATCACAAAAAACCTAGTAAACAAACTTTAAATGACGATCGCGAATACGCGTTAAAAACTCGCCTTGACAGTTCCCATCGCAACATTACCATGCCACCGTTGACGGGAGCATCTCAAAAGGAAAGGCAAACAGCCGAGTATTATGTAACGGCGACCGAGCTCCATTTTCGGGCAGAGCAGACCGATGTACAAAGTTCCAGTGTACATAAAAGAACATCTTTAAAGTACCACTTAAGGTCCCCCGCCTTACCGAGATGGGCAAGTCTAAATATGTAATGTCGCAAGTAGGGTAGGGTATCGCCTGTTCGTTATGGATTGAGTCCAAAATTATGGTCTCCGAGCGCTTAAGGAGATGCACGTGGTGTCTGACGCCGGGGTTTCCTTGCCTTGATGACATGCGTGGATCGGAATTGATCACTGTTTTATGATTTCAAGACGGTTTAATTAAACAGTTCTGCAGGCGTAGATTGAAATTGATGAGCCTGTAAGGTCATTTGATCTTAAATGCCACAAGAGAGCTTGGCGCCTTACATTAGGAACTGATCATATGCAATACAAACATGCATTTCTTTGTATGTGATTATATCACATACATGTTGCGAGGACTGTGAATCGACATGAACGCAAGGGACTATATTTGCAAAGGTAAAATGTAAGAAGGTAATAAACAAATCACAGCTCCTTCGCCACCTCTTTCTGTCCGAACGCGATAAACTAAGTCATGTAAGTGAAAGGGGTTATGAAACGAGTCATAAAATATTGAATGGAAACGGTTTTCACGAATGGACAGAATAGTTCATGAGGATGACTTAAGTATGTACTTTTAAGGTTTTGATTAAATTGGCTGAAACGCGACGAATTTTTAAAGATCTAATAGGCCATTATAACATTTTTAACGGAAAAACTTTTTATGTAAAACAGCGCAACAAATGAGAATTTTATTATTAAATGCGACGTTGAACAAAAAACTCCCAAAAAAAATCCATTTAGAAAATCAACATAAATCGATACGCGAACACTCCGTTACAACTTGACTGTCACTTGAGTTAAGTACTTTTTCCTCATCCCAAAAGTGCTCAACATTTCAAAAAAAATGTTGGATATACATAGAACTTAAGAAGAAGCGTGCTGCCCTAACACTAATGTATTATAAAATAAAATACTAGTGACCGGCTCGGTTTCGCACGGGTTGCAGATACTTGCCCCTTCCTCATAAGCATCTTCATCTGTTGATAGAAAGCATATGAAAATATAATCATCTGTGTAATAATTTGACTAAACTAGATGTGTTAAAGTTATCATTCAAACTGGAGCTGGCAGTTTTAGCGCAAGGCGGTATTACGAAACAACAACTAAAAAACAAAGTCCTTGTGTGACGCAACGGCCACTTAACACGACTTTTGTCAATTGGAACAAAGTTTGGTCACCAATTCGCATCACCAAATACGTTGTTTGACCACACAATTTGGTGACGCCCG
>JWHW01039591.1:409439-421323 GCA_000931545.1 Papilio glaucus
AATGTTAGTTCCATGTGACGTCACGGCGGATGGGTCGCCTGTTTATAAATCTATTTCTATGTCTACTTCTAATTATTACGCCATTCCAAAGGTGAATAATGCCTACTTAAATGGTTCAGACGACAATTCCCATTCGCTACTTCTTCTTATCTTTCTATGTTATAAAAGTCGATAGTGTAAGTATGTTCCCCATAGACTCGGAAACAGCTCGATAATGAAATTTTCAGATTGGCCTAGCAGGTGTTCCTGTGTCGTTTGGAACGGATCGGATTACGGGATCACGGGCGGAATCCAGCACAGAGAACATTTCGAAGGCTTCCTGTTAGCCTGTGCACGCTATGTTTTCCTTAATTAAAATCATATACAAGAGTTGTATATACAATTTTATTGACATTCTTTCTTCTTAGCTCTGATAGCTCCCGAATCGAACCCGGGACCTTATGGTCTGCAGTCCGTACTCCAATAACATTAATTACATGGTTAGGTTACTTTTTAGAGGCGTTTTCCTTTAAGTATAACTGCTATTATATGATGTATAAAGACGACAAAATATAAGGATATTCCCGATAAAGATAAATATAAATTACATTATGTTTAATCTGTGCATTTATCTGTCTATCATACGATCACATAGCGCGTTTAGTTACACCGCTCAGAGTGTAGACTAACTAATTCAGAGAGCGCTGTCGTTGCCAAAACACTATGTTTATTAGTGTTCTCGAATCAACGCCCTCTTAACTGCTGTCTACCCTTTTTCGGTTGTTTACGATTTAGCGCGAGAAGGAAAATTTGCCATTTTTAGGGAAACTAGATCTTTAACATAACGGCTTATTGACGCGTTCAATGTAACGGTATGGCTGAGTTGTATTGTCCTTTTATAATTATAATCAATTCAATATAAAAACATAGATAGTCAAATGTTAAATAAATAACGTAGATCAGTGTGTACTTGGTAAAGGATAGATAGATAGATAGATAAACACTTTATTGCTCACATTAAATAAAATACAATAGATTCACTAAAACTAAACTTAAAATTAAACCTAAATGTGGGCAAGGGCGGCCTTATCGCTATGAGCGATCTCTTACAGGCAACCCTGTAGAACAGGAGAGGTAAAAAAAAGAAAGATAAATAGATAAAGGACTGCTGATTATAACCAAATTTATAATAAAAACAGGCCAAGTGCGAGTCGGACTCGCAGAAACTCGTCACGGATCTGGCAGAAGACCCAAGAGCCAGATTAACCCGACTATACCGAAGATATCCCGGACGTCAGTCTCGACGAGATTGGTATGGCTCTCGAAGAACAGTAAGGCACCGGGGATGACGGAATCACAGCCGAATTAAAAAGGGTAGCTGGAGAACCAGGTCTTAAGTTTCTCGAAAAGCTTTTCATCCTTGAGGGACATATGCCACGGGCATGGAGCAGAAGTATGGTGGTTCTGGGTAGGTGTGATCAAATAACATCAGGTAAGTTCAAAATACCCGACTGACTGTATGATTATTGTCATTTGAGATTAAATCCCACTATATGGGTTACGCTCCTGTCAGTCATGCCAAAACCTCGCAATCTTCTGTAAAGAATATTATCTTTCAAAATTGTAAAAGGGTTCATGAAGACACATTCCATAATTTTGGTTTATTATCTCCATCAAATAGTTTATAGTTAGCAAAAACTTTCTCTGCATGTTATAATCCAGACTCGTAAAACAAAACAAAAACATAAAAAATCAACGTTCACACAAACAAATGGACCGAAATAAAATAACAATGAACGTGCACTGCCAACTTGTGGAGGGGGAAACTTCGTCCATCTTTGTTCCTTTTGTTTGTGGTTAATAGTTCTTGGGAGCGACATTGTCTATGATCAACAAAGTCGCTTTCGTACTGATATCGAAACTTTTTCCAATTCTATATCGATCCGAAGCAAGGTCTCATTCGTACATCACAATAACATCTTTGGAAAACTTTGACAATAAATGAATACATATTTATGTCTGGTGACATGTTGTTATTCTCAAGGTTGTTAAAGCATCGAAAATATCATTAATAATTTAAAAATAATAATATATATCTAATTAATATTTAATTGATTGTATGTAAGAAGTGGTGCAACAACCCCTATCACTTAAGTTGTAATAAGTTCTGGCAACAATTACTGTTTATCTACCCCTAATTTAAGTGACTAGAGGGCTTTAACTGAAAGCGTCATTGTTAATTCTATCATCATGTCTGGACTTCTCTCGGTGAGGAGGCCTGTGCCCCTGCAGTGGGGAACATTCTAGAAAAGGCCGATTTATTATTATGTCTGGACTTGACGGATTTTTGGCTGGTTAGTTAAAATGACTTATCCGTATCAATGTTTTAAAGTTTTCAAAACATTCTCGGACATTGAGAGCCGCTTGTTTCTCGGCATGTCACACACATCACATATTTATAACTCGCAGTTCCTTTTTGAGCTTCACTTACCTCAGGATATCCGTTAATCGGTCGACGAACTGTTGTTTTCGTCATCGAAGCAGAGACCCTAAAATCCCCCTTTTAAAGTAAACTGCGTGGTCCGTGAACGCACAAGTATACTTACTGCCTACACTAACCTCGGACAGTTACTTTGCTTCTTTATGAGGGGATTTATTAGGAGATATTTCATTCATTCTTAAAGTTCCAGTAGATTTATCTGTCATAGTACGATTGCCGATTTAAACCTTCACACAAAAATATACACAAGAAAACTCTAAAAAATTGCTGTTTAGTTATGTAAAAGATACGTAAGTAAAGATACAGTAAAGTGTACGCTCGGTCGACTGTCCCTGGTATCTTTGGAAACATAGAGGAAGACCTGCATTACCTTCGAGCTCAAGGCTGGTGGAAAATGGCACTGAATTGAGGAAAATGTGGACTCTTACTGTCTGAGGTCCACTTTGGTTACTCTACTCTAATTATGTTGCTAAATCTATGCAAAGGGTGTGATAATGAGAGAAAGAGAATGGTGAGGGCCTGGGCCTGGGCTTTCAGTTACGTTGATTAGCTTACTACAACACACCTATATTCTTTGATGTAGTCGCACTACTGTTTACGTTCTCTTCCTAGGATCGAGCGTACGTGTCGGAGCAAACTTCCGCATAACAAAGTAACCTGTATCATACCTCGAATAGACACAATCATTTATATTTACTTTTTCATATTAAACAAGGTTTATTTGTAAAGTTAAAAATGTCTTTGTGCTGTTTGCTACACTTAAACTCCTTAACTACTCAATCAGCATATAATTTTGTACACACATTGATAGGGGTACAGAAAATCACGGAAGGTTTACCTTTCATCCCGAAAATGAAACTGTAACCGAGGTATATAAAACGTTAACAATACCGGTTGCCAGGGTAATGTTGCATGTTTTGACAATAACAACTTTGTGACACATTTTATCTATAATTGGCAATTATTATACGTGGTATCTTACGATCATTTCCATCGTGGAAAATGAGAAACGAATACGTGCGAAGTCGCGGGCAACAGCTAGTGATTTTAATAGATCATAATGAAATTCACTTGCTAAAAGCTGTAATAGTAAAAATAAAATGGGGTAGTAAAAGTCGAAAAATATACATAAAATTTTTTAGTATGAAAATGAAACAAAAAAGTGAATAATACGCCTAACTTTATATTGTCTCTCTGTGATTGTGATTGTAAAATAAAATTGTTTTAAAACTCATTTTGTGAGAAAACGTATACGACGAATTTAAATGTGAAATTGTGAACTAAATAAAATGTATAATAATATAAGATTTTTTTTTATAAAAGGTTCACAGACTGGATGAGACATAAAACAAACTTAAATTTTCCAAACAACAGCATAAAATGTGAACACAGCATTCAAATAAAAAGAATTTAAATTTCTTTAAAACTTCATGTTTGTGATTCAAAGGGTAAGCTTAGCTATAACGTCTTTACTAAGTATATAAAAAAGTCACTTCTGCTGTTTGTTCACTTAGATCTTTCAAACTAAGCAACGGATTTTATTGCGGTTTTCATCAACAGACGGAGTGATTCAAGATGAAAGTTAATATGTATTATATATGCATATTATAGTAGAAAAAAAGGCAAGAATTTAAAAGATTTATAATGTGATGTCGTAAAAAAAATATTTTTGTGCGCTTACATTGCAAAAGGTTTAGTCAAACCTTACGAGATAGATCAAAAGAATGTACTACGGAATTGTATATCTTAACGGATCTACAAGAAAGTCCGCGATAGCACATTGGCCAATGTGTATATACATATGTATGTACAATTTGACTGGCTGTTTATACACGCACAACCCAAACGACTGAGTCTAGAGACTTAAAGCTTTACACAGATATTTCTGTTATTGCATAGGCGAGCACTTAGGACTTCGATTCATCCTCTATAGGTGATGTAGGTAGTAGTAGATTTTTTTCTTCAATATAAGTTGACCTCAGAACTATATGATCAATCATATTAAATAGAATTCAGCTTAAGCTGGACAATCGTCGGTTAAATTAATTGCACGACAGATGAAACCACGGGACACAGTTAGTATGACTCTAAAATACAAAATGGTGAAAAGCGGATAACAATTGCTACTGTCGACCTCGATTATGTTCAAAACGGTTACCGGTAATATACCAGCAGCAGAACTTGTGGCGTCATCTGTTGATATACTTTTATAAACTATTTTGTTTCCCAATAAAAATCTAAAGCGTTGCATCGATAGAAGTAATATTAATGAGCTACAACAGATGGCGCTGTTAGACAAAACATAAATTCCACGATGTATGTTCTATTACTTTATTATAAAGTGTTTGAGGAATTACTGTAATGTTAATAACAAAGAAAAGCTGTGTTACTTCTTGTTAAGTGATTGTCTATTATAATCAATCTTAAGTTCTAACGGACGATAGCAGAAAACCTAATATGAGCACGCAAAGTTCACAATTTGCTGACAGTTTATAACACGCCCAGTTCAATTTCATCGGTCGGTGACAGTGTGAATTTTTTTATACCTTCTGCTATAAAAATACAAACGAGCAAACGGTTCACCAGATATTATGTGACCATATACGCTTAATTACTAAAGGTCGTGCTTGCCTTGTACTGCCTTCACTAACTTGTGAACAAGCTACCTCCACAACACTCTGTCCTCGGTTTATCTCATGCCATTACTTTATGAAAAATAAACGGTAAAAGTCTAATCTTAGTATACACTACGCATAAGATTGTATTTCGAGCTAGTATAACCCATTGGCGTGTCTTTCCAGACGTTACGTAGAATCAAATAAATAACCTAACGCCCTTAGTTGATCGCAAACTCGGTCACGACCCGACTCAGGTTGGCGCATGTGTTATTTATTAGGTCTTTCACCTGGTGTCAGGGCTTTTAGGCAGCTAGTCTAGGTCATATATCGAACGCTTAAATGTTATACCTGCCTAGACTGATGCTTCACTATACTTGTTTATGCTACGTACTAGAATATTTAGTTGAATACACGCATTAATATTGAATACGTTATTGGAGTGTATATTTATTTATAAATATACAATATAATTACGTCAAAACGCCTGTTGAAATATTATAGCAAATGTTTTATTCCGCAAATGATAAATACTGATGAAGATGTACATATGTATCAAGAATATTTATGGTACTTTAAAACTTTATTTTACAAGCATTTTAGTAAACAGATTAAATAATATGTGTTATCCCTACTAATTTAACTTACAAACAAATTAAGAGAAAGTTTACCCGTTTTAAAGTTTTTTTTTATGTAGCATAAGTGAGTGGCAGTGTTGGTAGGGGACGCCATAGGAGAACTTATATCGATCACATTAATGGCTTACTAAAAAGGCCGATATAAGGAGCACCCATAACCGACGAGCATGAATGCGTAGATGTATGAATGTAGAAGAAGCGAGAGAGGTGTGCCAGGATTGCGAAATAAATTGCTATTTATTATTTTCAGGTGTTTTAAATTTTAAAAGTTCAGTCCTATAAGTTATCCGCTTTCTGGTGTTTGTCATGTTGTCGTTAGTCAACTCATTGTTACCGATTTGAAGAACTGAACGAATGTAATACACAATTTAATTTTCATTGTATTACTAATATTAATTCCACGTAAAGTTATAACATGATAACAGACTTTATCAATCTAACATATAGTAATTACTAAAATCGATTGAAAACTAGTGACATGCATTTAATAACCAATGTAACCAGACATATAACCACTATTTCATGACCCCTCATCTAGAAGTTTTACTATTGAAGTTTAGTCTAACTGACGGTCTGGATATATTGGTAGCTTGAGTAATTCAAAGCAGTGGGTCGAAAGGGGTGGCTGTCTATGCATTATGTAGGGGGCAATCAATGTTAGATGTTGGTCGATGATTTGGCCAAACTGTGTGGTGGTATAGTGGTATTGTCTAATGGCATGGAGTGTCTATGAGTTTATATTTTTATTTTGAAACATAGAACGGCTTAAAAAAGAGGTGTGCCCTTCAGATTTATTCATATATGTATTTATAGATAAATTTTATATTATTTTAAAAACCTAACTTATTATTTTAACCATAACGTAAAGAGAATTTGCTATAGTTAAATTGACAGGCGCTTAGGTTAAGTTAAATGGTGGACAGGAGATAAAACTAAGTGAGTAAACCTACAGGCATATAACAACGTAGCATTAACATTAGCTGTCAATCCATCAGTTCTAATAAGACATACGTATCTTGATAAGGAGGTTGATTTTAGTACAAGAAACATTAAGAACACTTTCGTAATTGAATCGTGTGTACTTGTGTACTAGAAAATAAAGGTTTAATTGTAGCAAAAGTATTTAAACTAATCACTGGTTCTTGTAACGGACGAACCAATAAATACTGAAGTACCCTCAGTTCAAGTAGTCGTCAAAGATAAAAGAAAATCAATAACATCCTCCGAACGTAGCCAGTAAGTTACAAGTCCGTAAACAACATTTGTTTGGGAACAAAAATAAAACTGTAACAGATAGCCCGAAACTTTCCTGAAACTCCATCGCTTAATAATGAAATACCTCCATCTTAATCTTATCCATATGACCCATAAAATAAATACGAAAGTTGTGATGAAATATTTTATTTATTTTATTACAATACATTATTAAAATCCGTTTGATTTTAATAATAATAAGGCGTCGAGACAAATTAAATTAGACTGGGAATAACTACCGATATTTGCCTCTATTTATTTTCTATAATGACTTGATTTGAAGTTGACAGTAAATCTTAGTTTTTTGTGACTGACTTGTCACTGTATTTCTAGAAGGGACATCTAGAAGGTGTACCTCGAGGCGGCAGGGCGCAGAAAGCGCCTAGCGTAAACCTCTTTAGTAAATGTTAGTGAGGAATTATATATATATAAGGAGTTGTTTTCCCTTCTGATTGTTCCAATTGAGTTCCAGTTCCAGGTACAGTTATTACATTTAAAATTCAAACATGCCAGAAGGCTATGAACCTTATGATCTGCAGCATTACCAACTTAACACGGTTCTGCGTCATAAATAATTATCTACGCGCGTCTACGCTCGTGCTACGCATCTACGCTTAACTATAAGATCTTTTTCATACCGAGAAAAGATTTACATGACCTCAATTTTTTAAAATATAATACAAGCTGAACCCTGCGGGTTCACCCGTCATCATTTAATTTGACCGATGATTCTTCAGGGTAAGCGGATTCCTATTATAAACTTTCACCCCTTGTTTTAGGGGATGATAGTAAAATCCTTTCTTAATGCTCGCCTACCTAGTAACAGAAATCTCTATGCGAAATTTCAAGTCTTTAAGTTCAGTAGTTTGGACTGTGCATTAATATATCAATCAGTCGGTTTGTTCATTTTATATATAGATTTAGAATTTATTATAAAGAAATATGCGCTCACGTCTCTTACATAGAGGAGTAGGTAGTAGTAGAGTACATCTAAGCACACAAGCTTACTTTACGGGCACTACTTAAACGTTAAAGATTTTGAACGACGAGTTATTACGAGAAATAATATTTATGAATTTATTAAAGTATAATATTATGTTGCTCTAACTTTTTGTATCTTAATCTGTGGTTCTTAAACTTAACCTAGTGTTGTCGCTCTCATTTCCGGATTGCCGGAAATGCATGAGTACGGCACTGAAACGTGAAGTTGCGTAGCTGACTATAGACGGCAAGAGTCGAAGTACTTGTCAAAGAAAGAGGACTCAGTTTCTCAGCTCACTTTTGTCACCTGTCGTGACAACACCTCTTGAGCCTTGAGTGATTGTTATAAATAATCGTTTATAGTGTCTATTGTAGTACTTTCTTTTTAATCGATCCACTAAATATAAACTTTTTTGAGACATCTTGTGTATTGTGTAGTGGGAATATTAGGCTACAAATTGTACGAGATATCACTAGTGTAAGTTTGATAATTAATAGCGCATTTATGCTTTAAACATCTTTAAGATGCGAGTTCGTGAAGTATCTGTCATAAATAATAATAATTGAAAGTCACTAATTTCTTAGCATGTTTCATCTCCACTGTTTTCCTTGTCATTTCCACCGCCAGGCTTGGTCTTTTGGCTGTCAGTGAGCCAGTTATTCGGTACAAGCATTGTTAGAGTCCTGGATGTGTGTGACTCAACATGTTTTGATACTTTAGACTTAAAAATAAACTCAATGTAAGTACTAGAAGTTATTCTAAAAAAACCGTCAGAGTTTAAGGTGACAAAAATTAAGGACGTCATTAATTTTGAAATATGACATACAGGTTGATTTTTTTATGTGGGCCTTCGTGGCCAAAACCGGTACGGTCAAACGCTGGTCCGGTCAAAGGCCGGTCCGGTCAATATCGGTTAGGTATTTCTATTTCAAAATGTATACATAAATTAAAATACACATAATTGTACAGATTTAAATAAATACTAACATTATGTGTTACTTCACAGCATCGGTAAGAGATATCGTTAGAAGAGAATTTATTTAAATCATAAAGTATCAAATCAATTCAAATAGTATCAAGACGTTTTAAGCGTGTAACATGACACTATTGACTACTGAAAGTAAATGTGAGCAGGTGAAAATAAAAGCTATAATATGAAAGCCATCGGATAGTGCCGCCCACGACACGCGCCGCGACGCACGCCTGTCGCTGAATTGCATTGACACTTACATCGGGTTTTTTCTGTCAGTGTTGCCATTTTTAAAATATTTGATATAAAAAAACTGAGGTTTCAAGACCGCTTATCCATAGTTATAAATATATTTCCGAATGAGATCTTTTGGTATTACTAAGCTTTGAGAGTTTCGAAAAATATTGACGCACCTGCTTACAGCAGCTATTGCGGATGAAAATGTGACAGTCCAAGTTCCTGGATTTATAGGATTTATTACCCTGGATTGTATACTCACAGAGTAATTTAGTTTTAACGAACTTGTTCAGGAGAGGATAAAGTAAATCGATAAATAGTCACACAATAATTTTTGCAATTCAAAAATGTTTATATAATAATGCGTCTACATGTCTGTACGTCAAAAAGTTGCCAGCACAGTCAAGTCAGTTTTTGTGTATAATAATGACGTGGGCATATTGAAGCGACGAATGAATGGATGCCAATGATGTTTTATACAATAGATATGTTATACTCATACAAAATCACGGGACAAAGGTGTTCCATAGTAGTGACAGCAACATTCACACATGTCAAATGGTGTAAAAAGGATAGCGTAATTAAAATAAAAAGAAAAAAGATGACAGCTAGTGTTTGTCACCTAAGCGTATGTGTAAACACGTGACGTAATCTAAAGAAAAAGCGTCCTAATTAGGATGCTTCTGAGTCTTCACTTTTCGACCGCTAATAGCATAGTTACTACTTTTTGTATTGTCATTGGGTCAAGCGATAGTTTTGTTCATTTTAAAAAATATTCAAGTAGTTCACTTTTACTCTTATGATGTCTCTTCATTCTATTTAAAACCTGCAACGCACGTGTAACGCTCTTATGAATGTTCACAGTTGATAACTAAGGTGACTTGAATTAAATATGAACGTTGTGACATGGTATAAATTGTCACATTTTCAAGCCAGCTGAAAGATCTCACGATAAAAAAATACATTTATATTACGATCAATTTGCAGTCAAGGCGAAAAACACATGACTGGTGATTTTCTTTTAAATAACATTACAACATATTAGGTATTGCATTTCTTATTCTATATAATAAAGAAAAAACACAAGTTGTCTTAAGGAATGACAGAATCGAAACCTCGAAACAGGCTCGACAATATTCTAATAATAAATAATCAACAGAAAAACCCCTGTCCCTTAACTGAATTGAATACAATAAAAATAAATGAAAAAAAGTTCGTCGAAACTGTTCCAAATTCAAATAACTTCCGATCACACTTTTCGTAACGCTCTCGTCACACTTTTCGTAACGCTCTCGTCACACTTTTCGTAACGCTCGCGTCACACTTTTCATAACGCTCTCGTCACACTTTTCGTAACGCTCTCGTCACACTTTTCATAACGCTCTCGTCACACTTTTCGTAACTCTCTCGCCGCGCATTCACCAGCTTACTCCCCAAGTTAAGCGTGCCTAAAGAAGTTTTAACTTTAAAAATCTATCAGCATATATTAATTTACTGTAAAAGTACACTTTGAATCTACATGGTGTTACAAGTCTACGAAACCATTCTTTTTTAAAAACTGATCGATGGTTACATTTAGCATACTACTGGCCGTTCGAAAAATAAAAGTTCGACGGATTAAAAAATACGGCGAGCGTAAACCTCGCCGGGGAATTGTAAGCGCGATCCCATCTCTCGTAAACAAGGGGAACTGGATGGATTGCCGGCGATATTTCCTGATTAGTCTGCCGCGGCAATCATTCGGACGCGAATAAAAAATAACAACAATCCGCCATTTTTTCACTACGCACAGATTTATAAGTTTTTTTTACATATGATCTAACAACCATATGTAACATCATTGTACACGTGTGGTAAAGGTAAAGTATGGTATAGACTAATGTATACCTATTTATTTTATTAGGTCGTATCACACAGCGATAAATTATAAGGTCGTTGATACACTGGAGCTGTAGCATGAAATGAATGACTACCTTTATTCTTTATTAGTATAGCCAATTTAACCCAACACATACACTATCACCATCTATATCAATGAATAAAGAATCGTTCCGTCCTTCCTTTCTTGCTTTCAGCCTACAGTCGCACGCTGCTGAACGTAGGCTTCCCCCATTGCACATTCCACTGCCACATAAGCTGGGCTCCCGCAAGTTTGACCAGGTTGTCGGTCCATCGTGTGGGAAGCTTACCAACGCTTCATCGGCAACCAGTTCTGCGAGCAATGTATACGGCCCATTGCCAGTTAAGTTTTCCTATTCTTCGGGCAATGTCGGTCACTTTGGTTCTGAGACTTCGAGAATTCTTTCCATTGCTCTTTGAGTGACCTTGAGCTAATTGTGCTCTTTATCAATCTTTGCGTATTTTCGCGAATATTTCAAAACATCCGTATTTCTCAAAGCATTAGTAAATTCAAACGTGCAGTTTCGCATCATTATTATTAAGTTCTAAGCACTTCATATACTTATTGACAGATCAGCAGCTTTGTCTCGTGCTTTAGTTGTATAACAAAATGCGGCAACTAACTGGGCTATACAGGGAGTGAAAATTTTATAAGTTAACTTTGTGAATAGTGATCAAACGAACAGTGTTAGACATTTTACTACAATGGGTTGCGGGTCGTCAGGTCAAGTGATATCAAGTCAGGATGCTGCTGATACTAATGGCGGATCTAAAGCGAGCAACGGGAAGCACCTTGCCAATGGTCACCAT
>JWHW01039591.1:436803-459293 GCA_000931545.1 Papilio glaucus
AAAATCTGTTGTAATACTAATTCTGATTCTGTTGTAATACTTGACTGGTGTAATACCACCATAGTATTATGTCTTCTGATGAGTGAGGTGCTGGCGGTCTAATTCTATTCCTGGTCCCCTCCCTATCCTTGTCTAATATGGAAGGTGTGGGAAGGGTAAGTAAAGTATGTGAAGGGATTTGACAGAGGAGTGGATGGCTAGAAAAAGAAAATATATCTTGTCTACCTATTAAAGATAGGCAAAGCATCTAGAACTCATTATCTTGTTGCAGTTGCCTATGCGTACTGGTCACTATCAAGTGTACCGCTTACTTATTTGCAATCGTCTGCTATTGAGAAAAAAAAACTAAGTTGAAATTCCAGTGCCAGATCAGAGAGGTGTGCTAGGATCGCGCCAAATGGAAATCCACGATTTCTGCCTAGCTCTCTGGGTTACGGGCGTGAGAGCATATTTATTTATTTTAATAATTCAGGATCTGATATTATTAAATATCAATCGCTATTTTATGTTTGCTTTCTTACTAAACCTTTTCAAATACATAATGCATTATTTATTACAATGTTGGTGTGACTTTAAGAAAGCATTTTATGTAACCAACTTACAAGTTGGAAACATAAGTTTCCTAGCCGTTGACAAATTTTCATTCACTTACTACGTGCAACTATGGCGCTGACTGAGTCGAATTGCGAATTTATGCAAACTGCTAATTACACAGGAATTTGAAGATTAATATTTTGTTAAACAACACGATACTACATTGACTTGTACTTACTTAACTTTTAGGAACTTCTCTTCAGGGGTGGAACTACCATAAGGCTTTTTAGGCTGCGGCCCAGTGCCCCGCGGATGATGACTCGCGCCAACGATGTCTTTATCCGTGAGATAAGTTGCAAATAGCTTATTCAGGACTTTACGTGGACATTGTAAAATAGGCCCTTATTCATCTACACTATCTAAAAGATACCCTGAAATAATCTTTCCAAATCGACCTCTTAGAAGATATCTTCATTTCACCAGTAAATGGCAGAATTATCTCCATCGCAGTTAAGCCGCGACAGAGCCAATCTACTCGTTACCGTGCCAGGTAACTTTATGCAGAGCTAAATCAGCAGAATGGCAGAAGTTGTGTCGTAAAGATCCCTAACAATTAACTTTATTACCTTCCCGCTTGGAGTTCGCTCGGCGATGTGTTCCGGACTTTGTGGTGCCTTTGATAACTTCCCTGCGATGTGGTTGAATGTTTATGTTGACAAAAATTCATTTTACTGCTAAATTGTTTTAATTAAATTATAAGTAAATAAATCACATGCATTGCGCCCGCAATTCAGAGAGGTAGGCTGAGATTATGGATTTTCATTTGACTCGGTCAACGCCTCTCTCGATATTTCTTATATTAAATAACAAGCTGAGCACCGCGGTTTCACCCGACATGCAATGTAATTTAAACTACAATAGTCCACCCTAAAGTGAACCTTATTTATTATAATTGATCATATAGACCTGAGGTCAATTTACAATGGATTATCCATACAAACTTTTCTCCTCTATTTATTTAGAATAATCCTACGTAATAACAGAAATATGTGTGCAAAACTTCAAGTATTTACGCTCAGTAATAGTTAGTTATATCATACATTTTTTGTATCAAAAATGGTTTATTAATACGTCGAATTTTGAATTATTGGTTCAGTTCACTAACAGTTTATAAAATCTAGTCTGATTAGATACTGACGGAGTTAACAATATGTCGGGGACACATATATATTTATTTTAAATTAACTAGTCTATTATCAGAAACCAAATAGTAAAGAACACTAGTACTCTGACTAACAAGAAGACTGCCTTGTAGGTTAATGTAACAGCTATGTAAGTTATATTGTGCTGTGTGTGATCCGCCCCGGCTTCGCCCGGGTAGCCGTTTTGGAACATACATACATATACATATCGCCTTTTATATATGTAGATATGTAACCTGTAAGAAACAAAAAATGTATCCCACTGGAACCGTACAATTTTTCCGGAATAACAAGAAGTTCATGTGCTATTCCAGACTATAATCTATCTCTGTACCAAATTTCATACAGATCCTTTCAGCCGTTTTTGCGTGAAAGAGTAACAAACATGCATACAAACTTTCGCATTTATAATTTTAAGTATAGATTTAACCGACTCCAGTTGCACAGCGGTACGTATAAAACTGTTAAAAGTATAATTAATTTCTTCACTTCGACTGTCAGTAATTACTATATTTCTTTACTCATAATTAGAAAACCGGTAAGTTTCCTTTGTACATCTTAATTAAAATCTACTTAAAGTCATAATTCTATAATCCTATTAATTGAGACGGCGAGAACAAAGAACGTACAAAAGGTCTGACTTTAATTTGACTTTAATCAAGTATAAAAGAGCTTTGGAATTTAATTAGGACCGTGGAAATGGTGCAATGACCTCCCAATGTGGAGGGGGCGGGGTGGAAGACAAAGAATATTTTATTCGAAATTACTTTTATTAACGAATTCTGTTTTCACTGCGGACGCTAGAAATTTG
The DNA here is from genome assembly GCA_000931545.1 of Papilio glaucus. Lineage (NCBI taxonomy): Eukaryota > Metazoa > Arthropoda > Insecta > Lepidoptera > Papilionidae > Papilio > Papilio glaucus. The sequence goes on from JWHW01039591.1 coordinate 439,351, forward strand.
ACATAAGGAATTTATACCCTCATCTGTTATTTGATTAGGACCTAGATTATATGTACATTGATGAATCAGATTGCCGAGCTAAATCTGGTGCTAACGCTAAAACTAAATTAGGTTGAACTCATGCGTGGCTCGTCGTTGGCGATTCTAGAGGTCAAGTCTGTGTGGACGTACAACGGAATGTTTAACTAGAACTCGATTTGACGTTAGCTCCTTTTTTATTGTAAGAAACAAAGGAAGTTAAAGAAGAAGAGAAGAAAGGAATGGAAGGGGACGATACTTGCGGCACCTCACGCATCAGACAATTTGGTTATCAACTTTCTTTTGTCTTCTGTCTGTCTGTAAATAACTGTTTTTATCGTGAACAATACATAAATGGCGGTAACATTTTATGAAATGCGTTTCATAAAAAGAATACTGGAAAAAATAATAGTGAAACTATCGTTTATGTTAATAAGCTAAGTATACGAGCTCAAAACTAAACGTTGTCTGCAGAACAATCAGCATTTTAAATTGTAAACGATAAAAACAATGATATGAAAACAAAAGAGGATAATAATTGTGAACAGCGGGGAGAGACAAAAGGCGTTTCAGCGCCGAACAAAGACGACCTAATACTGTTTACATGCAAATACAAAACTTTCAGGCGTGTCGCGCGTCGAGCCTCGCACTAGTACAAATGACTTGGACTTTTGGTTCAAGGCTTTAAATTGTAAGACGATATTATCGTCACTTATATTATAAATGAAAATGTGAGTTTGTTTGTTTGTTTTTTGCACACTCATTATCAGGGGTACAGAAAATGACATGGGGTTTATTTTATTTACAGAAACTGGTATTAACCAGTTTCCATAGGTTAGGAAAATACATAAAACCTTTGATTACAATGCCATTATGTCATGTTTTGACAATAACAACTTAACTCAAACGTTACGTACATTTCGAAGTTATTATACATGGAATTATCTTACAAAAAATTCCAGCATGGAAAAGGAATGCGTGCGATGCCGCGGGCAACAGCTAGCTATAATAAAAAACCAAGCAATTGTTATACGTACAAATTTATTTCGGCTACCTCGGAAACGGCTGTAATGATTTGAAAGAATGAAGCAATATGATACGTAAAATTGTGAATAATTCATTCGCTTCACAATTGGCTAGCAGCTTATTATATGTCCAGTCGGATAATGAAGTAACCAAGTTCACAAACTGTCGGTGACATATACAATTCAATGTCAACTGGAGCTAGAACATATATTTTTTTCAATTACAACTTTTCAAACAAGTTTATAATTGTTTAGATAATGTTTGTGAAGCCATATCCCGGAGCTGGTTGGAACAAAGGCACTGCAGGGATGAAGTTGCAAGTTGTAAACTAGTTGAAAATGCGCATTTATCACCTCCTCCCTCCTGACTACCCCAACGCCCCCCCACGACGCAACGACTGTACGAGTACTGTGTTAGAGTCCAAACAAAACTTTTGCTTACAACACCAAATTCATTTTAAAAAAGTTGTCATTAAAAATTATACAAACAGAAATACAAATATATTCGTAGCTGTTCCCGACATTTGTTGCAATGCCACGTATAGTAAAAAGTATTCGCTTGCATATTCCGTTACTTGATGTCGCTTCTAATATGTCAAAATAATATCAAGGCATTGTGCAAATTGGGCCGAAAAACACCCTATCTGAGTTTCATCACAATCCGATCAACTGCTTAGGAACGCATAGAGGAAACAAACATTGATTTTTACTTATATATGTAGAAGAGAACCAATCTAACACGACAGATTAACCATTACTAATTGTCATTCCTAACACACAAACTCCATTTCGAAGGCGCTGAAATAAATAAAAATGCAGATATAAAAGAGTCAAAAGTTTCGTACATAACGCCGGTCTAGAGAAGGCTTGAGCTCAGCGGTGCGCGGTACACAACCTGTAACTCAAGCTTTGAAATGGCATAAATTAAGTGTGCATCTGAAGTTTCATTAGCATACTTCAACAACAGAAGGCTTCGAGCTTTGAACGGGTAAGAAAATTTGTTATTTTGTAGGACGTTAATTAAAATTCTAAAGTAGTCTGTTAATTATCCGAGACGCTTTGTGTACTTTGCGGGGCGCTCGTGGCCTCACTTGTTTTAATTTAATTTCTTGCAGATTGAAAACAAGTCATTAAAGTTCTTAACGATAAAAGTTTTCACTACAAAGGATCCATTGAATGACGTTCACTCTTTTGGCGCTATTAAGACCTAGAAATAATTAGTGAATGATCTTATCCAATATCATTTCAATATATAAAAGAAAAAACTGACTATAATATATATATCAACACACTCAGACTGCTGGGCCTAAAGACTAAAAATTTCGCATAGAGTTTTCTGTTATTACTTAAGGTTTAAAGTAGAGTATTAAGAAATATAAGTTATTCATTGTAAGTTGGACTCTAATCTAAATGATCAATCATATTAAATAGGATTCAGTTTAGGCTGGTCGTAAATTAAATTGCATATCGCAGTACCAACATTTATTAATTCTCTAGTTAAGGTTTGTAACAAATTAATAGAGTTTCGTATTTAGGTATGATATTAGGTACTCAGTTGGAATTAAATTTTCTACAAAGAAAACTCAGATGTTTGCTCCTTGAGGGGGAGGGGGATTATCTGTAACGGTCCACAATAATTAATATTATGTCCTGGAGCTTGCGGATGAAATCCCGTGAAAGTACAGACCAGATTTAAGGCATTGCAGAAGCTTGATTAAATTTTTTCTTTATTACAGAGAAGACATTAGAAGAATAGCATATCAGAAGAGCGTAGTTCAATCTACTAGCGTTAGTCTAATAATACGAGCTATAGATCCAAAAAGCTTTGGTGAAGTATAAATTCATACCCAGGTAGTGGGTTTAAATACTGACAAACCCACAGAGTTCACCCACCAAGCTCACGAGGCAGCTATGATTCTCTTTAATCATATCGGAGTAAATAGCAATATTATATTATATACCAGGTACGATGGCTATTCATCTTGCATCATGGTTAATTTGTCCTAAATATGAGAGGGAGATATACCAGGAAAAAACCTTACCCTAAAAGTAACATTAATAAGTTTCGATAAACACGACCATTTTTAGTTGGAAATCGAACTAATAACTCAACCTAAACTAAAAACTCGAACTCGATTTAAGTGTATTAAAGCAACTTGAAGTAAAAGCCATGAATAACCAAGCATATTCTCCACATCGGACAGTCTCAGGTTCCTAGTAGCTGTGTTTATCTTGCCGAATTCCAAGTCAGTTTTGCAGAGGACACTTCCAAATCCCGGGACTCACCGCTACTTACTCCCTTTGCTTCGATTGTTACCTCGACAGAAGAGAAAATTTGTGAAATTGAGAAAATTGAAAAAATATTTTGATGAGTGCAGTAGTTGTTTATGTTTCATCGTTTATGTTTTTTTTTTTAATAATACTTTTTTACAATTAAAAAATTAACATTTCCGAATTTATTTTTCCGAAATCCGGAGAAGTAGGTCATTGTTGTAATTTTGTTACAAAATTATGTGCATCCGTGGAATAGTTAATGTTGTATCCTATTTTATTTTCATATTTAAGGAAAACAGTTACAATCAATATACAAGCACGTCCCTCACCAATGTTACGGATTTCTACTTGTCTCGGTCCTGGCGCAACTCTCTCGCTTCTTCCACATCATTCTAAGCGTACATGGTCACGGGTTACTTTTAATACTTGTGTAATGCCTTTCTATAGTTTATTACTAATCTGTTCTTGTTACAATTAAATTAATGGGATTTGGGAATAAATGAGTAGTAAATGAATAATGTTAACAGTGGCAGAGCCAGCAACAACATCTGTTGCACGAATGGGCCAGCGCCACCGGTAAAATACCACCACACACAGAAGACAGCCGTGAAGTCGTATGCTTCTGCGTTTCGTCTGATGAGTGAGGTACCGAAGACCCTATTTCAGTCCTCTTCCCTTTCCCCTCTTTTCCTAATACAGATAGGATGGGTAGGGTAGTTTGGACGGGGAAATAAAAGGAAATCTCTTTTTTCCTGTCTATGTCCTCTTGTGTCCGTTCTGCGACTTATTTGCTTGTTGCCGGTCTCTTAATATCAGGCAAGCTGGTTGCTCGTTTTCCATCTTGTACCATAAAAAAGGATCGTGGGAAGGTGGTATTTATCCGTACATTTATAGTCATTTTGTTTCTTATAAAGTGAGTTTCTCGCGTAACTAAAATGTGTTATAATGTAGTGAAGGTGATAAGTCGGAAAATAAAGCATCACAACTTGCAATCTGACCGATATGGATTCGACACACGTTCTGTTCGACCAAGAAGTTTCCTTTCGGATCTTACCAACATCTTACCAAAATTAATCCATGATTAATTTTTAAAATATTTTTATATTAGCTCCGATATAAGGCTAGGCTAATCAGTGGAGAAAATTTTTTTGAAATAATCGGAAGTAAGTTCTTTCGAAACTACACGAATTGAAATTCTATCTCCTGTGTCGGCACACAATACCAAGATTCTCCGCAATTTTAACTTAACCTAGATTCTCGTAAAGTTTAAGAGAATTCGTGGAAAATGCGGATTTACTGCGAGCGCGCCTCTTTGTTTTAAAGTTCCACATCCAATGTACGGCGAAGTCTTAGAATTTTATGTGCTTTTAGGATTCTGCTCGTATCTCGTTCTATTCTTACATCGCTTCTCTCGTTCCTAATTCCAATGTTTCGAGACCATTTACTTCTCTTCATAAAGTGCTAAGCCAAAACTGTTTTATCTCTTTAATTAACCTCTACACTTCACTAGGTATGACTACATGTGAATTAACATGTAAATATTAAGGTCGTGGGCTCGAATCCGCCATTCGACTGTTGTCGTGAACCATATTAGCTTAGTTAGAATTGCTAAAAGAAATATTAATAATTTATTTAAATAATCTACTAATATTTTTAGTAAAAAAATAAGATTCTTAAGTATTCCCACAAGGTAACAAAATTGTCAGTTTTGCAATATTTCCAATTACCTTCACTGTGCTAGGAAAATGCCGTGAAGTAGAAAGTTTTTCAAAGAGTTCGCTTTGCTTAGTAAACTAGATATGGTTCAACTTTATTAAATTTTGCCACAACTTTCTCATTCCGAATGAGCTTGTTCATTGTTTTTATATCTCGAATAATAAATATAAGTTTAGTTAAATTTTTATTGTCTTTGGTTATACAAAAACATGGATTAATTTTTAAAATAATTTACAAAAACACATTTATTTATTTCATAAACACGTTGTGAATTCTAAACTTGTACATTGATAATAATATAATAAAAATTATTCTTAAGACATTTTATGACATTTTACATATTTGGCACATCCAGCACAACATATATAGTTGAATGACATTAAATTATAAATTTATAAATACAAGCACAAATAATGTTAATTACATTATATTAAAAATATTTTTACAAATATTCAATAATTTCAAACAAATGTTAGTAAAATTCTGATTCTTAACGGTAAAAATCAACAATATTGCCGACAAAAACGACAAAAATTCGTTAACATTGGTATTAAATGAGCCCCAAAGTGCTGTAATAGGGCAATTATCACGGCCTTTTGGTCATGTACCGACGAAACAACGAATCTTCACGGTTATAAACTTAATCACTGGACTTGTTCTAATCGTCACCAAAATTTAATGTTCTGTAACATTGTAATTGAATGTAACAAATTAATAACAAAAATGATTGTTACATTTAAACACGTAAACGATTAACAATAAATAAATACGAGATTTAATTACAACCTATAATAATTGATAACCATTTTTACTTTTTGTGTATATTTAGGTATAAACTATTTTCATTTGGCTCATGGATTATACACTTTCTTGGAATGTATACGCAGTAAAAAATAAATATCCATTTATAAATGATTAACATAAATAATAATGTAACAATTTTTAAACGGTAACTTAAAAAATAAAAATAATTGTAACAACATTTATAGTATGGTGTGTAACATTGTTCAAACAATTACGTTTAAAAGTACATTAAACATTTTAGTGATGATTAGACATGTTAATGAATTTAAGATACTTTTTAAACGTCTTAAAATACAATATGGTTTATTACAAAAGACAAAGGCTCGTAGACCGCATCCAGAACAGTGACACTATTGCTGCTAAATAAACATAACCAAAATCATATATAATCTGTACGCCAAACGAAATGTAAATTTAAATTAATCATCTGTTTGAAAATGCCAATACTTTCACATATTTTAATTACCACACATTTTATTAACACTACAATACGTAATTGTTTTTATTATATACCTCAGTTCATTTTATTTTGACCATTTATTTTTATGATTTAAAAATCGACATCTAAAACACATCGTATATCTAAACATCGGATTACTAAAATGTAGAAACCTCAAATATTATTGAGCATTTATATGGTTTCATTTTGTAATGTATATTGTTACTTTTAAATATATAAAAACACGTTGTATGAGCAATATTATTATGTACCCAACGTACACAGTTTCCTAATAATATTATGTATATATTCACGGAATTGGTTTAAAATTTGCTTTTTTTTTTGATAATCGCTAAGGGTTGATTATGTGACATTTCATATATTAAAGTTAATATTATATTTTTAGAAAAAAGACCTCAATATTCGGGATTTATGGAAATAGTATATATAATAGCTGTATTTTACATTAATACATAAATATTTGAGGTTACTACCATAATTACAGGAATAAAACACACGAATAATGTACATAACTACCTTAATTATTAATATTATTTTATATAGTATGAAATAAAACATAATACAATATATTAAACTGTGGCTTTGTGTGGGTAACACTGAATTAAGCGTAGTGGAGTGAAGAGAATTGATTTTTACAACAACAAAAAAATGATACCTGTCTCACTGACAGCTCATGTATTTGGTAAAATTAATACAGTTCCCTAATATGTGGACCGAGGATCTGGTAGAAATACCAAAAAACATCGGAGCAAAATGGGACAATATCAATCGCAGTGGTAAACACTAAGGTAGGACTTTATCCGGCAGTAGACTTATCAGTGCTGGGAAATAGAGTGCTTAAGTATTCTATTGCACCAGAAAGCCAGCACTTTCCAGCACACCAGCAGCAGAAACTTTCCCGGAAACTTGCTTCAATATAATTTCTATGAAATCTATCACTTCACTGTACCACATTTAACAATCTCATATTTCTGTGGTAAATTGTAAGCATTTGTAATGGTAATTTGCATATATACATGCACTGAATAACAAATAAAACTTAAAATATTACCGAGGAAGAAGCACGATCCATATTTACATATAAAAAATTAAAAATATATTTGCGTTAAAATTTATACACTGTATACATTTAAGCGTTGTCTATGATAAGCATAGATAAATCAATAAAGACTTCTTCCTCTTCTATATTTGATAATACTTAAAACACTATGTGTAAATCTACAAAGAAATTCAAACTAGACGAAAGGACATCCACGACAAATGAAATAATTTAAAAAAGTTCTAGATTACTGTGCGCATTGACAATAACGTTAGGAATTACTATAATATTGACCAAAATCTAACAAATATAAACCTACACGACCTTCACATAACTTTTTAGATATGAAACTTTTATGGTAATGGATCAAATTTTAGTGCTCTTTTTTTACGAACTTTATTTATCTTAGTAAATTAAGCATTTGAACTTTCTTTGAGTATAACGTTCAGTGCCAATATAATAAAATTAAACAATCAATGCATAAAAAGCTATTGCGATAGTATACTGTCGACAGTGAAAACGTAGAGGAGTACAAGACTCCATGTTTCAAAAATGAATTGTGCAATGTTTGGCGAAAGTCGTTTATTTGTAATCATTTTGGTCTGAATGAATTTGGTTGAATTACGCATTTATAACTTTTGGTTACTGATATTTCTACTTATTAAAAAAAATTAACAAAAAATCTTTCTTATGCAATGATGCTGATAATCTGTGACCAGAGATCACAGAAGTATCCTATGAATGGATAATATATGTCGTCAAGTGGTTTTTTTTATTTTTAGTTTCTGTGATTTGCACGAGGTGCGTTATGCAATCCAAAAAGCAACTTAGCACAGTGTTTATACGTGTCAATATAAAGTATTAACACAACTGTAGAATATTAACTGTAATGTATTAAATATAACTAGTAAATTTTTCGATCTTTCATAAATATATTAAAAAATTAAATCTCCGATTAAAATAAAAAGAGAATTTGATTAAAAATGCGCAATTCAAAATAAACTTTTGAGGGACTAGGGTTTTATTATATTTATATTTAATATATCTTTACAATATTTCTAATTATCTACACGTATATATTAATAAATAGGTTAATAAAACCTCTTTAATAACAAAGGAACGTTGTACGACACATATAGATTTGATGTGCATGTTACAAATACATTATGTAAACTCTTATACACACATACACGTTATTGTATATAATAACATTTAAATAATACTTTCACTTTTAATAATATAATGTTGATACAAATGTAATCTTATTTATTTACTTTTAATATTTACAATATTTTCAGGTTTTTAAAATACATTTAGTTAATTCTAAAAGAGCGGCTATTAATAAAAAAATTAATACCTTACTATGAGATTCTTAATTCAGCATAACTAAACCACAATTTGTTAATTGTACGTTAACTTAAAACAAATCAATTATTAAAATAAGTATTTTCAAACAATTTTTACTTTGATATGGATTATTTTGTTCAAAGTAGGCTCTTGTAAAATAAACTTACAATACAAATATTTCATATTTATTTTTTATTATATGTATTTTTTTATCTCTATGACATAGTACAGGTTCATGTTTAAATAGTCTATTTTATCTGGTATCCATGACATATACTACACAATCTCAAATGGGTCACTGAAGTCTTTTCCGAAATTCAGTGCCAGAGTCAATAATATATAAAGGAGCTATAGCTTTCATTCTAATTTTTTTTTCAATCTTATACAAGTATTTCTTACTTGAAAATCTGAAGAATTGAATGTATTGGTACATGATGGGTGTGCAACATGTTTCAGAATCTCTGCCGTTAACGTTTGTAGTCTGCCTAGGTGCTAGCATAGTATCCCGTCGTCTAAAAGCTTGTCTCCATTCAAAATTATAATCGAATTTACTTTATTAGTTGTTAAAAAAAACTGTCTTGAGAAATAATTAATTAATTATTGTTTTTGTCATTACAACGTCTCTCCCAGAGTTAATGATACTTAGAAAGAGAATCATAGCATCATAGACTAGATATTTGATAATCGTTGTATAATGTTAAATATTAAAGTGTTTAACATCTATTCAAATTTACACAAAGATAATTTATACAAAACACGAGCAATAATGGAAGTTGAAATTCTTATTAAATCGTCACAAACCACTATAATAATAAAAATCCCACAAGAGATTTGTTCCAATATTGCTTAAAATTTTTATAAATACGAATCTTACGAATGACCACATTTAAGATAAATACACATAGAACTGGAAAATCAAGGCTTAGAGCTCTCTCTCTCTCTCACTCGAAGACAAATTGTCTGAGAATTAAAAAATAATAATAATCAAACTACATCTAAACCCACAGCACATTAGCTCATCTAACTTTGGTCTATTCACTTAAAACTCTCTGCAGTACAAGTGTCACCAGTGCATTCCAATTTAACTGAAGTCTTATAAATAACATATTTAAAGCAATACTTAATTAAAAACGGTGGAGGTCAGGGGAACTAATTCCCACTCACCCTGACGAAGGACCTCCGTCCGAATCTAGTTATTGCCTTCACCGGACTTCCTGAAAGTGAGTTTAGCCGTTTTCAAATGAGTATTTAGTTAATAAATTCTTACGAAATTTTTAATAATTTTATATTTAACGCACGTAAATTGCATATAAAGTTAAATATGTCCTTATAATATTTTATTATATATTTCTGTGCAACAAAAAAAAACTCAAAAATATCAGATATAAAACAAAAATAGGAATAAAAAAAGATTGAAGCCTATTAAAATAAAACGATGAAAATTTCCACGCTCTAAATTCGACGACATTAATCCTAAAAGCTCACACTTTATCAAAACATCAGAAAGACTAAAGAGTTAAAATGCTTATCGATTTAAATATATACATAACGCATTGTTAGTTCGTCAACTTATTTTTTAAACTATTTTCTTGTCCATTTCCATAATACTTTGGTACATGAAATTCCGTTCCACTTTAGTTCGGATGAGATCTTCTTAGAACAGAAGACTGGTGAATTTAAAACGGAAATGAACTTATGACGAGACGTATCATAAAAAAGTATAAAACTACAAATAATACTTTACTGATGGACGGGATAAGTAACTCACTAACTAAAATTGGAATGTTTGTTGATTCGCAACAGAAATCAAGGGTGTGTTATGAAATATGGAAGAACATCAAATCGTAAGACCGCTTGTTGACGTCCGTTTATTTCGCCGAAGGACCATGTATTTAACGGATATGCGATGTTATATGTATAGTGTATAGTGAATGTTGGTATATGCACCGGTCCGGCGACCAATATAGGATTTCCGTTTATTGACAGTCCGTCCAGTGAAAAAACACTACAAGCGCTCTAAGATAATCTCTTTCACAATCGTTGTTACAACACTTTATTTAATCAGTATGTGAATATTTAATTGAACTGATTTTACCCATTAACGATATTTTACTTTTAATCCAAATTTTGGATTATTTTAATTTTAAAAGATAAAATCAAATTCACGTATCTTAATTGCAGTACATTTGCATTTAAATACTTGCAATGGTCTATGCAATAACCCAGACATTATAGGTAAGAACAGAAATTTCAAGCGGTTTGCAATTTTCTACCAAATCGTCAATTATTAAGCAAATTAAATATTTCTTTCCACTTTAAAATACCAAAACTGGGCAATGACATTTTGGTATGTAAAGTTTATTTTATACAAGAACCGAAATCGTTGTGAAATACGCGATTAAAACTTAATTGTATACACCTCTAGTCATAGCTTCTCTATTCCTGTTATGCCATTTACAAGTTAAAATCCTAACATAGGTTCTTCTAAAGGTCGCGTTACAAAGAGCGTAGCATACCGGGTTTATAGTGGAATTAATATAACATAAAGCATAGAAGAAAGACCAAAGTTCGTCTGGGATACACTTGGTGCACGCTGTTAAAGGCTTGAGCAAAACGAGAATATTGTAAGGTGTCCACGTAATAATGAAGGATAACAATATAGCGGATAGAGTCTTGGCTGCTTTCGTCTCTTGTTTCTTTTCCTGAGTTTTCTTCTTTTTCGGTTGCTTCGATGTGATACCTTTTCCGACCAACTGCTTAGGAATTATTTTAGCGTTCAAAGGTATTCGAACATCCTGTAGATGGGACGTTCTTCTAGTTAGAGCACCGTGACCTCCAGGATGGAGATTTAATTCGGAGTCGCCTCTAGCTGGTGCTCGGTAGTGCGATCTGGCGTTAGACGGTGGCGATTCTTCTGTTATCATCTTTATGCTAGCTCGTTCTGTATCAGCATCTGGTAGTCTTATAAGGATAGTGTACACGGAGTCAGCGGACGCGGATTTTGGGGCAGGCGAGGTGGTGGTGTTGATTCTGGTGTTGGGTGGGAGGGAGCGACTGTCTCTAGCTGCTGGTATAGGAGCTGTAGGATTCTCGTAAGTTCTCCGCAATGGTGAGGTGCCTCCATCGCTTGCAGTCGAACCGCCAGATCCTCCGCGAGCTGCGTATGGATCTCTAATGACGTTTAGGGATGTGCACCTGCGAAAAACACTTTTTTATAATTATAAGTCTACCTAAAAATTGATAAACACGTTATAATATTATAAATAAGGAAAATTAAGAAGATGCTTAGATGAGGTAGAAAAGCGTTATTTAGAAATATTATGATCTGTACGTTATAGCGAAATGTCTGGTCAAAGCAAGAAGTAGAATATGAGAGAGCACAATACGAAAATAACATTGTTTCTTTTAATAATCAAGAATAAGCGTTGCTGTTTAGTTTCTTAAAGTCCACGACTAATATTATTTTGCTTATCGTTGCTACTTCACCTGGACACAGAGCTTTGCAGAGGTGTCTCCACGGACACCGGTGTCGCGTACCCCGCATCTGACGGCTCCTCTTCTGGCTCCGTATCTTCTAGGTCTTCCCGTCCGGAGTGCCACCAGGCGATGCACCACGCCTTTATCGCGGTCCAACCGCGCTTCGTCTGACGAGAGTTTGCACCCTAAGGGAAAGGAAATAAGGTTTACATCTTATCTTATCTTTATATACTCTCTATGCATATCAAAATTTGGGTTACTTGAAATGTTACTTCGACATCTTGCGTGGTCGCTGCATAGCACTGGTTACCTTTTGTAGTGCCGGTAGAGATTTCTACATTTGAATTAAATTACACTTTAATGATTTTCATTTACTTATGTTATTGATATCTTTCAATATATCTTATTAATTGTTTTTATGACAATCAAAACAAATTGTAAATAATATTTAAATGACTTACTTCAATGACATCAACTAATTTGAAGGTATCTCTCATGTCATTAAAGTATATTTTCAATTCGGTATAATTTATTTTGGACAGCCCTTTCTTTAGACAGTCTCAGCAAAGTTTCTCAAGGATAGCCGGCAGTTCCCTTTATTACATGAAGTTTGGCCACGATCGCAGCGCAAACTTAGTCTAGTCAGAACTTACGTACGGTACTTACTACAGTACTTGCTACATTGTCGCTTACTCGATCACTTAGCTGGAGTCATTGATTACTGTTATTATAAATAACTTGTATAGGTACGAGTGCTTTGCCTTTTGTACGTAAGTTCGTATTTTCGGAATAGATATTTAGTATTTGAATAATGTTGTAATAAGGCTTGGTGCCTAACAAAAAGGTGAGATATCAGTAAGCCAGCATCCTTGACTATACTAATACTAATATTTCAAACACATGCCCGAGGAGGGTTGGCGTCAGGCAGCCGGCTGGCCGTTAAAAACTATAGCCAAAACCTATTACAGTATGAACTACGGTCGTATTGTGCCGACCCTACATCAAAGAGTAAGAAAAAGGCAGGGAGAAGAAGAGACCTATCAAAAGATTTCACCCAAATTATTTATACTATTTTTTGGGCATGCACGTTTTGTCGAATAAGACATCAGTGAACTTTTAAAACGTTTTGTATATTATTCAATAAATAGAGTATTGTTTTAATATGTTTATTATATAATAAACTAAGAACATATATATTTTTAGCCAGCTTTGTTGAGCTACATTTTTAATAGGAAGTGAGAATGTTGCCAGGCAGATGACAACAAAAAAATACAAATGTTACCATGTTCAAGCGTGTATTGAACATATATGATAATATTAAAAATAAATAGAATATATTTTTTAGTTCGTATCATCCAATATGTTTACAAAACATGTAACGTTAGAAATATGAGATGAAATATTTATATATAATAAAATAGTTTTATAACAAAATACTCACAAGTAGAAGTCACGGCGCAGGTTTACAAAATATTGCAACAAACTGTCCGTGACAGCCTTGATTGGAGAACCGCCAAATCGATGTGATTCGGAAAATTCAACCAAATTACCTTATTTAATGTTATAAAATAAATTATGTCATTGTTAATATCGACATGTCACACGCCGAGCTACAACCAAAATCATTTCATTTAATGCATTTTTATCGTACATATATACCTTCGAATAAGTTATAAGATATAAGGTAAATAGGTGACAAATTTTTCCTTTATAAATTAACAGCAAATCTTCAGTAAAGTCCGGTCTTAAGCACATAAGACTGTTTATACCGGTTAGGTTAGGTTAGGTTAGTTTTAGGTTAGGATAAAAGACATCGAATAATTATTAAAACTCTTCTTTTAAGAAAATAATAATCATTGTTTTAAGAATTGTTTGATTTTTCCTGTCCCAACTATTATTTTGCTCCGAAACTTTAAAGTCAGTAGGAACGCGGCCAAGATTGTATGTATGAAACTTTGTATAGTCATCAAGGTCATCATCGATGAGAATATTTTTTTTTTGTTTTAAATATAATCATCATTTAAGATTGAAGACAACGCCTAGTTAAAAATAACAACACGTAACGAAAACTTTGCGTGGTTTTGTTTTAGTTTATAAACTATTGATTATTCTGAGAAGAAATAGGCAAATGTGTTAGCAGCTCTTTGGATGTTATTTGACCACCGCTTCCACGTCTGTTAACCTACATAGAGAATAGAGAAGACTCAAATAAAACCGAAAGAAAAGATGAAAATGGTACCTAGTATTTTTCAAAGTTTTTTATTCTTTATAAATTGGCTTGCTTAGAAGTCTACATCGCTCGCTATATAAAAGTCAGCTGTATTGTCTTCGCATTGTATAAAGAAGTGTACGGTGACAGAAGCTAAGTCTTTAGAGACGGTGTAAGCGTACACGCTGAGACGTAGGTACAGCCTTGACCGTCTTTCGCAGTGGCCGTGAGGCGCGGGGTTAGTGGGAGAGGTGTCTTGGGCGATGGTGCGGGAAAGTGCAAGATGAAATGGGAACACTTTTTAAATGGTTTTAATTACATAACGTCACACAAATGGTATAAAAAATGGATGAAATTACTATTTTCGTTCAAGAAAAGTAACGTAGATGGAGAAAAATTTAATTACATTTTTTTATTAATGTCTTTACCTAACCACTGTAAAGAGCGATGGGCTTATTACCCATCATGTTAACGTAAAATATCGATATGTTTAAACTTTCATTGTGACAGGCTGGTTAAGAAAACATCTTTCATAAATAAATAATCTGCAAAAATAAACCTTTGTATCGTAATAGTAAAATTCAAAATTGAATACAAGAAAAATTTATGAAAAAAAGTTCGTCGAAACTGTTCCAAATTCAAATAAGGATGTTTTTTGTCGGGTGTGCACTTGCCTTTGAGCATGTTGTTCACGCGAATCTTTAAGGTTCCCTTACCATATATCGTCTAATGCAGCTAAAGAAATTATCACTCTAATAAATACGCTCTCACGCCCGTAACCCAATGGGGTAGGCTGAGATTATGCAGATTTCGGTTTGACGTTATCCTCTCTCGCTTTTTCTGAACCCGGGTACGGGTACTCCTGATATCGCCTATCTTTAGTATGTAAATAATCTGATCGATATAAGTTCTCCTTGGACCAACACTGCCACTCACTTTTATAACATAAATTTGATTCGTTACTCTCTCTTCATTCATCCTTTCAACATGCCCGAACAAACGAAGCATACCTTTCTCAAATCTAGTCACAACATTCACTTTTAAGCCACACTTTTCCCTTATAACGCTATTTTAACCCTATCATTCAAAGTCACTCCTAATATACTTCTTAAGAATCGCATCTCAACGGCATTAAGTCTACTAGCATGCTTTTTCTGCCAAAGCCAGCTCTCACTTCTATTTTATATTACATAGTCAGTAGTATATTTAATAAGCTCTAAATGAGAGCTATCAAAAGGTTAATTCCACTCAAGGCGATCCCATTTAAACCTCTGGGAAATCGTTTGAAGGCAGAAGTATGAAATTAATTCGTAGTGAACCGAGTTAAAGAGGGGCAAAAGAAAAGTTTTCGTTTAAAGTTCCGAGCCTGCGACGCTATGTTGCTTAGTGAGACGCAATACGGGCGCCGCGTTCTGCAAACATTGGAGAGCGCTTCTGTGTACACTCGGGCGGAAAATTTATGATATTAAACGTATTTACTTTAGCACGAGTTTGCGTTTTTTTTAATCAACCGTGAAGCTGTTATATAAAAGGATAATGTCTTTTAAATAAATTTAAAAAAAAACAATGTGTACATAATCTACTAACCTTCCTTTTAACTATTCTAACGAAGTGTTGGAATAAAACAATTTTAGGGATTTTATCGCGTTTATTTTACGTTTTTTGTTCCCGACGTTTCGAGTACTTTACAGCGCTCATTGTCACTACTAAATGGTTCTATCCCACTTTGTAGTATTCTCGAATTACTAGTCGAATGGTGGATTAGAACCCAAGTTACGTAGTCTTACGTTTCGCAGTGCGTGCCGTAAACCATTAGGTTTTTGGCGCTTAGACTAGTTAGGGCTAAGATCTCACAGAGCGAGAAGCTCACGAGACCGGAGTGCAATTCGCGGCCGCCGCGGTGGCGGTTTTCGCTTGAAATCTTGTCGCGACAATCGCACACGTTGCGGGCGTAAAACGCATCGTGGCGGCCGCGGATTAAAATCGATCTGTGAGTTCTTAGGCACGCATTTTCTTCACATTAAGTCTAGTTGCATGTTAATTACTATGCCTATTTGCTAATCGACATATTTATACAACTAAAAATGAACATGTCAGCCCTTATTTTACCCCAATAGACTTCGTCAGTGCTCTTTGTGTTTCTTTTGCCTTTCTCACCTTTATACCATTCCTATTACATTTTGACTTTTGTACAACATTGAACACAGATAAGATATAACATGATAAATAAAAAAATGATTTTATAACGATACTTAATGTATATATCTAGATACCTTCTTAATATGATTCGGTATTGAAATAAGTCCGAGAGAAATGTATTATGAGAATATAAAGTTCCTCTGTAAGTTGTAATGGATGGACTGTTCGTATTGTATCATTACAGCCGGAAATTTCGCAACTCACTCCTCTAGAAGTAACGAACTAGAACGCTGTAACAACTGACCTCTAGAGGTCAAAACTGATTATTTTGCGGTACTTTGTAAGCCAAGGAATTTGATTTAGTCATTATAATTCATAATGACTAAATCAATTTCCTCTCACATATCTATTTCTTGATATATATTAAACATAAAGTTAAACTTTTAACAATGCAGTTAAAAAATACAATTTAAGACGCTTTTATTTCAATTATGTATCAGGAAAAATGTATGTTGCAAATGTGAGTGGTAGACTTATATCGACTTTGTTAAGTGCACATATAGTTTTTTGCCACGAGCAAGCACTCTTCAGTAAAGAGTTATTAATAAAACCACTCACGAACTCATTCGCACCTACTCTAAATATAACATTTTAAAGCACATTATTAATAATTGAAATGTAAACTGAAATGTAGATATGAGTACAGACACAGACATACAGGATGTCCGGAAATGTACAACGAAACACCAACGAAAATAGGATTTGACTCAACTGAATCCGTGATATTCCGTTGTACACGTCATTTTTGGACAACTGTATTGAATACGTTGTGGCTAAAACAATATGTGATTTCACTCAATGCGATAACAAATGTTACGCCAATCATTTGTATTTAAAATATTCATGTTTACTTTTAAAAATTAATTGTATGGTCTGGCAGTTTACTCACTACTTTATATTACAGGTCGGTTTGCGGGTCACCGCTATTTCTTATTAAACATTAATTGCAACATTCAAGACGGATCCTTTGCCGTGAGGATGATCGGCAATGACGTTCACAAAGATATACCACAAATCCAAATTCCTTGACTAAAAAACAATCAGAAAAAAATTAATCTGTGTTATTGGTGACATTTCCGGACACCCTGTATATCTATAATCGAAAATTTATGTATATAATCGAAAATTTATGTATATAATCGAATCTATAAACGAAAATCTCAACCTACTAAACCGAGACCAACAAAAACTACTATCAGCGAGTAACATTTTCTACCCAGTCTATCTACCCGAGCAAAGACGGGGCGGGTCGCTTGCTAGTGAGGATATTTTTAGTAATGGTTTAATATTGTTGTAGTTCATTCCTAACTCTTATGATTTACTTTGCCAGCATTTTCAAAAGTGATGGGTGGATAAGGCAAAGGATATGTCCTTTAGCACCAAACCTCTATCACAGCTTTGTCGGTAATTAAATAATTATTAATCAAAGAAAAGTAATTTTTTATGAATAAGCTTCCGCTAACATAGTACAACAATAAGTATGTTATTAAATATTTTAAACGTAAGTCGGATGAAAAAATTGGCCATCATGGGACGCCCGGCTGATATGAAACATTGTAAGAATATTGAAAAAAAAATAAAAAAATATGAATTATTTATTATATTATTATAATTAAAATAATAAGGAAAATAAATATGTTTTACTTATTATTTCAATTACAATAAATAACAATTAGAGAATATATTTATTTATTAAATATAATTTAAAATGGGCACACACAAGGCAGTCGGTGAAGTAGGCGAAGCGTAACGTCAATAGAGCGTCACGTCGTTTTCCGTCACGGCATACTGTACTGTTCGATTTTACTGGCAAGGCGCGCAAATAGATGATTCACATAAAAATCGGAAATTTAAATACAGTGTAAGCCTCACAATTTTTCTTTATTTCCACATTTAATTTAGTCTGGAAGTCGGTTGCAGATGGCAGACGAGCGTCGTCGTCGGTCTTCGCAAGACTGAGTTTCTATACCTAGCTTATCTGAACCCCGATAGAAAAATCGTTAAACCAGGGAGCTTATTTCGAACATTTTATAATGCTCGAATTTAAAATACATATTATTCATTCAATGTACGACGAAATCATTAAATGAAATACGAAATTAAGTTCGTTTTCGGAAATAGAAAATTTCCTCGCAGACATATAAAGTTTCCACATAAAATGCAACGTTGAATTGGCGCTAATTCGTACCCTGCCAACTTTCCGCGCTAACTTTGCCGCGTACAGGTCTAACTCAATTTGTTTCGTATGGATTTCACGCTTCTACCCACTTATGTAACTCGCTTTTATTACTTTTAGCACTGTAATGTGATTTGTTAGAAAAAAAAGCATCGGATACAGTTACTTACACCTGCGACTAAGTGGAGGGAGAAGTAAATACAAAAATCATAAGTATACTAATAAGGAAACGTATCCATAATATGACCAATTTTTACAATTTTACCCCTCCCCCTTTGGTGACCACCTGTAGTATATGGTAAGACCCCGTCCCACCTAGGTTTCACATAGTAATTTATTAATATGACTTCATCATCGTTTTTTACAAGGCGTTCGATAAAGTCTGGCACAACTAGCTTATATACAAGCTGTACAAGTACGGAGTGCCTGATAGTCTCGTATGCATAATACGAGACTTCCTTAGTAATCGAACGTTCCGCTACCGCGTCCAGGGAGTGTGCTCTCAAGCACACCCCGTTCGAGCCGGGGTGCCTCAAGGGTCGGTGCTAGGCCCAGTCCTCTTTACACTGTTCTCTAATGATTTACCGCGCGTACGCGGTATAGTGCTAACGCTTTCCAAAGTGGTAGCAATGATAGCTGTAGTACTACTTGTAATCAGATAATAGCTATCGATCGAGTCGAGCCGAGGCCTCCCTACGGAGGGAGCCCTCGAACTGAGTTACTCTTAAAGAGGTTTAGGCGAGGTGCCTTCTGCGCCCTACCGCCTCGAGCCCGGTGTAGCCGTAGACATCTCTACTAGGGAAGCAGTGATCAGTCAGGCACAAAAAACATTTTTTACAAACGGAAAGTTAAAAAAAATGTCTCATATGTGTCTTTATTAAAATTGCGAGTTTAAAAAGCGCTAAACGCCATATTTGAATATTACGATAGCTCGAAAAAGCACAAGATTTCCCTAGAAGGTATTGATTATATATTTATATATGATTATATATTCAGCCTGCTTCAGGCTGTCTTCTATGAGGTCCTGGTACCTGCAGCTGGTTTAGCCACCGCTAATGTTATGTTACCTGCTGGTCCCGCCAGCGCGCGTCGTGCAGGGCTCCCCGCACGTGGTACACGGAGTCCGCGTCCCCGGACTCCGAGCGCGCCCGCCCGTCCACCTCGCGCGTCTCGTCGCTGCAAACACGCGTACATATTAG
>JWHW01039591.1:459650-476926 GCA_000931545.1 Papilio glaucus
TAATGATGTTAATATTATTAAATTATATCAATTAAAAAAATATTTTAATTATTAGCTTGTAATTAATCCCGTAATAAACGTTTAATTATTATTACTATCGAAGCAAATATTAGTTTATTCTGTACATTTAAAACTTTGGTTATAAACTATTTATGGAGTGTGTTGTAGTAAGTAAATAGTTTTTATCTTTTTATTTGTGTGTCGCCAAATTTTTAAATCGTTAAATGTGTGCCGCCAAATTTTAAATCGTTAAATATGTCCCGCAACAAAAAAAAGGTTGAGAATCACTGGGATAGAGATTCATAAAATGTGCACAACGAAACATCACAAATTCCTTGGCCGAAAGTGACTCAAAGTAATCCGTGGTATTCCGCTACACAAGTTATTTTCGGACTCCTATGTATTAGGTAAGAATATATTTCATAGTAACGCCATGTATTGTATATGGTGTAGCTAAAAACAATATGTCATTTCAGTCGATGTTTTTTAGATTAGTCGATTTGTATCTAAGATATTTATGTTGTCCAAACTATTACTAGTGATATTTGAAAAAGGGGCCTTCGCCCATACGTATACGTCTCTTAGTTGAATGTATTGTTGGTGATACCAAGTAGTTTAGTTACTTTACTCCTTACTTTAATTTAATTTACTCTTGGTCTTTTCTATTTATCCTCAGAACTCAGCCATACAAAAGTCTTCCTCAACAAGTTTGCTTTGTGTAGCAAAGAATATTTTTCTTATGGAAGGAACCTTTATTGACAGAGGAGGGCATAGACAGGAATAAGGCTATTTCCCCGTTAACACCCTCCCCGTCCAATCCTTTTCCCGTTCCCATCATATCCTTATTAAGAAAGGGTCGAAAGAGGAAGAGGACTGACTGACTTAGGCCTCCGGCACCTCACTCATCAGACGAAACGCAGAGTACGTCTACTTCACGCCTGTTTTCTGTGAGGTCGTGGTATTTCACCGGTCGAGCCGGCCCATTCGTGCAACAGATGTTGTTTTTGCGGGCTCTACCACTGTAACGCCTTCTTTCTGTCTAGTCTATTGTACTTTAAGCTTCCTCGCGTATCATTCCGTCCTCGTGGTACAAGCCGTATGATGATCTGTTTTTTATTTTATGTCGTTCAAAAGAGAGCTGATGCGCGAGGGGACTTTGTTTTATACAGAAATATAGATTTATTAGCAATTAAATAATAACAGGTCAAGGAAGTGTAAGGAGTACCCGTATCCGACGAGCATGTTTGCGTAGATGTATGGATTTAGAAGCAGCGAGAGAGGTGGGTCAATATTGATGGATTTATATCCATAATGTTTGCCTAGCCCTCTGGGTTATGTCGCACATATTTTATTATTTATTTATTCAGGTTCAGGAACAAACATATTATAACTTTAAAAAATGACAAAATCTGAATTAGCGATTTCTTTACACAAATTACAGAACTTTTTAAATATCTAACACAATAATCTATTTATTCAAACTGGTATAATAAAAATAAAAAATGTTATTCGTTGAATCCATGTCCAATTAGCAAGAAAATACACAACATCGAGGGCAGAAAAGATTTTCTTTCCTATTTTAAATTATACAAATACTTTTACACACGGCTCAACTTGCGGTGGTGTACACTCCGTTCAAACCCTATAAGACACCCTCTATTTTTTATTTTTAAATTTATCCATATGTGTTTTCTAAAAATAACGCAAATGTTCACAAAAATAATTTTTAGCGCCATCTTTTGTGGTTGCATTTTTGTTAAGAATAATACCGGATATCTTGAAATTCGGTAAGATGGCGCTGTATGACATTATTTGAATACTTCAGAAAAACGAAGAACTTACAAAAGACAACGCAAAGCTAGATTTACCAAGTGCTGTTAATTTATTGCTGTTTTCAATTAATTATGTTCTATATTTAGTACATTATGTACAATTAAAACATCAATTATCTATTATAAATGTCTTGATCTTTCATTGATCAAAGTTGAAAATTCGTTTGTATTATTAAAAAAGATATATTTTTAACCGACTTCAATAGACGAGAAGGTTCTCAATTTGTTTGTGCTCAATTGTTTTTGTTATCTCAGAACTTCGACATTTATGAATCATCAATCAATAAGATTGTAAAAAATAATTTTTGCGATCAATATTTTTTGTTTCCAGATTGGTCCCAGTTAAATGTTATCCCGATCTGATAAGTGGTTCCATATTTATTCAGGATTTTTCCAAATTGAAGTCGGTTTTTTATTATTTTACTGCGCTATTATTATGCTTCGTCCCCGCGCCGGTACAGTGGAAACGCGTCCTTTGACAAGAAACCAGCCAAACCTTTTACGAAATTCTAAACACCCACACAAGCAATTATGGCTCTTATCAGAAACTACTCTAAGTTTACTTTTGATTGAAGTATAATGTTGAATAGTCGGTGGAAAATTGAGCTCTATTACTGAGAAATAAGGATCAAAACAAATATTTGTTTTGTGTCTATTTGATAGAAGCCATATAAAATACCTAGAGGCAGCGAAAGCTTGCAAATATTTCAGATACGAAACAACGGATGAAAGTACACCAGGAGTGGGTGTAGAAGTAGGGGAAAGGGTAACGTTTGCCGATAATGGTAGGGGGGAGAGAGTTGCGTAAGGATATATGATTACGACGTTAACTTTATCGACTTCTTACTAATCATGTCAGGCTTAATTAATTTCCGCTAATGGAATTAATTACTATGTTTATTCACAGTGTAATTAAAGTAAGATACGAATGTATATTTCATTTGGTAAAGTGTGTCTTTGTTAGCTAAACTTTCTTCTTCTCCCTGTCCTTTTACCATTTTTCATGTGGGGTCGGCATAGTACGACCGTAGTCCATACTCTACTAAGTTTTGGCTATAGTTTTTTACGGCCAGCCGGCTGCCTGTCGAGCAGAGTTGCTCGGGCATGTATATGAAATATTACTAGATTATCGAAATAATTTGCTAATATTTCTTTTAAGTATTCCCATCCAACTCAAACTTGGTGGAAATGGTTCACGATAATAGTCGAATGGCGGATTCGAAGCCACGACAATGTTGTGCATGTTTGGCAGTCCATTTTATGTAAAGGGTTTTTTGTTGATTAATTGTTATTAAACTATAGTCTTATAAAGCTTCTTTTGAGTTTTCACCTCTGTCGGCAGTCCTTATAACTGCCTATGATTTTTTTTTCTAAATTCACTCCCGAAAAGTCTGAAGTTAGTTTGTGTATGTAGAAATAATTTTCATCCAATGTAAGTTGACCTCGTGTTCGTATGATCAACCGTATGTATATAAAAGAAGAAACTGACTGATACACAGTCCAAACTACTGGGCCTAGAGAATTGAAATTTTGCTCAGGGATTTCTCTTAGAATTCGATTGTGTGTATACGTAGACGAGCAATGAGAAAGGATTTTTGTATAAAAATCATCCCCTTAAGCCAAAGTTTTTACGGAGACATCCAATGTAAGTTGCTCTCTGATATATGATATATAGTATATGATCAATAATAATACACAATAGAGTTCAGCTGAGTCTGGACATATTTAGGTTAAATTAATATGCGAGTTGGGTGAAACCGCGGGGATCAGCTTGTCTTGTACAATATTGAGTGAAATCATATGTGGAATATTATCCAAGCAATATAAACTACCCAACACAAAAGCAGTTTCCTTTCCGTTCGTTCTACAAACTTGCTTCAATTGAAGCGCAACACAATGAAACATGTCGTCCCATAACGCTGTCCCTCTCGCTGACACGTCCTTCCGTTGGCCACAATGTACCAGCTGATCCTATCGACAAAGTCTGACGGCGTCCCCGAGCGTATTGAATGAGGAACAGATGTCAATAGATATGCGGCGCTTTGTGAGACTAGAATGTGATACGTTTTATACTAGTAATGGTATGTTTCTACTTCCTTTGTGTATTTCATCATATGTGTCACAATATTACAGATCTATACTAATATTATAAAAAGAAAAGATTTGATTGTTTCTTCAGGGTAAACACAAAAACTAGCAAGCGTAAGCGAGTCTATAAGCAAGTACCCCAGCAAAGCTAGGGTTGGTTAGCTATCTATATAATAATACTGATTCTGCGAATATTTTGCTTAGTATTGATCACATTAGGAATACCTAAGTTAATTAATTCTCCCTGTTATTGAACTGGAAGTTGCTCTTTTGTAAAAGATGACATCGATGGCCCCTCTTACATCTTACTTGAATTATACTTACATAAGCGAACCACACAATGGCATAGATAAGTATTTTACAAAAAGCTTTCTCAATATACTCTTGTTTGACTCCAATTTGGTGGGCGATAGCCTTTATAAATTATGAAAAATAAAGCGTTAAATCTTATTTTATAGGGTTATCTAAGAAGAACTAAACATTAGTCATCAATTTTCATTTGTTATTTGATCCAACAATTGATGTGCTGTATCTGTATGCCGAAAGCTTATTCTGAAAATTACCGTGGCCATAAACGATCTGTAAATAGACAATAATATTCTGTATTCTGGAATTTTGTAGGCGGATTACTGACCACTTGACTTTTAAGAACTGAGTAAAAGTACAAGTAAAATATTTGCTTTTAGATCTTAGCAAATAAATTGAAGATAATCGCTTGGAGCGTCGTCCTCGAGTAAACAACGAAGCTAAATTAGATTACATCGCTCGCTCAACGAATTTAAACGAACGGACAGACGTACACGAGATTATATTATGATAACTTCAAGACGTTTAGATGCGAGAAGTTATCTTAAATCAGCCCGGGATTCCAATTCCCCGGTGCAAAAACTTTGTCCCGTGGAACATTTGTTCGGTCGGCTTTATGTACAATTTTATCATTTTCTCGCTTCCCTGGAAACGATCTTGCTTCGAGCGTATTTTATTTTCATTTCCCGATTCCAATGGAATTTCCTGTTTGTCTAGTAACGGCTACTCCTCGATATCCGCTGTTTCAATTTGTATTGCTTTTGTGTGGAATTCAAGATTGTCGTCGACTATTCAAAGTTTCCCTCTTTTCTCTTAAAGATAATTTTTTACTAAGTAAATGGCTTAGTAGTTAACTTGTTTACTTCACAGATGTTGGCTGATAAGAATTGTATATCTTTTTTTTTTCTGATCGCTTTATTGGATATGGCGTTTTCTAACCTAAACTCGTCGCGCGTGCTGATGATGACTGCAGATGGTTCACACGGTTATTCGTAATATAATTAAAAAAAAAAACATTACAATATTTTCATAGACTATATTGTTGTAAGTCTGTAGATAGTGTAGGTTTTTATAGATTAAGATATTTTTGATATTCTTTTTGATTTTGATGAAATTTATGTACGTGATAAATGTAACAACATTTTTATGTAGAGATAAGTACATAATACAATGTACATTTAAACTAAAAAATTCCCATTCAATCTTCATCGCGCTCAACTTGGCCATTTGTCCACATTTCCTAAGAGCGCGCGGGCGAGCGAGACGTTGATAAATCACTCGCAGAGAAATCTCAGAGTAACGGACAATTAAAATTTATTATATAACAGAGATAGGGATGGGACATTTCCCATATCTCTCAATATCGATTAATTTTAAACGACATCTATGGTCTTTTTTTATGACTGAAAGGTCACTGTTTGCCTAGAGGAGGCATTTACAGCTACACGCCTAGCCTAAGCCTCTATTCTAATCTATGGTCTAATTCGGTACTTCCTTAAAAAACCTTTAAGCCGAATAAGGAAACCCTATGGCTAAATTACCATATTCGAAATTTGTGACGTGTATGAAAATAGTGATGGGACATGTGCCCGACGCCAAAAAAACAAAACACAAAAGGTTTTAGAGAAATAGATTGCATTATAACATTTCATGACTACTTTGTTAAAGTTGTGACAATTTTGTTTTTATTTACTTTTGGAATAGCCAGATGTTTTTATTTGTTTATCTTATCATTATATCTTATTTTAAAGTACTAACCAGGGACTGTCTTTAAAAAAAGACCATACTTTACTATAAACTCGACAACTATTCAAGGATATTGTTAATTGTCGATGTTAAACAATTTTCAAGTTAACTGGTCGCGCGTCTTTAAAGCGCTCGAAAGCCTCTCAAAGCGAGTGCAAAGAGCACTCTCACAGCCTCCTTGAGAGGATTTTGTTTTATCGGCCCTCTTCAAATCTGTTTTGTCCATTTATTTTGAAACTCTATCTTCTTTTTTTGGTATAGGTAACCGATCAGAGATCACGGGTATGTCACGCTGAACGAACCAAAGAAATAATTCATTTAAAATCGATAATTTTTTTTTTGTGTTAACCATTTACGATATTTTCAATAATAAGTCAATCATATATGATGCATACATATTTTCATAAATACACTTAAATTAATAATAAAATTAGTCTTAACTGTCTAATGAATATCTATCCTAATAGAAAAAGCAAATGTGAGTTTGTTTGAATTTTGCACACACATTACCAGGGGTACAGAAACTAACATAGTGTACCTTTTATTACAAAAAAAACTTCCCAAGGGATAGGAAAATAAAACCTAATAAAGGTTGCCGTATGACACGAAAATGACATTTACACGACATATGTTACCATGTAGGAACTTTTTGTTATTACCTATAATTCCAAGTTATTAGAGGCGGAATTAAATTACGAAGGCAGGAAGATAACAAAGAAACGAATGCGTGCGCAGCCGCGGGTGTTGCTAGTCATAATGTAAGAGATGTGTGATTTACTCGTGCTCCAACTTACTCAGGTTAACCTCTTAAAGAAATATTATTCCAAATATGTGCGGTCTTTTGAAATAACTGCAATTCATTTAAACCAGATCGCAGTGAAGTAGAAACTGATTAAGACTTTTAAAAAAGACCTTACAAACAACACTTTAAACGGTTTTCAATTTACATAGTATAAAACAAAGTCACTTCCGCTGTCTACTCCCTTAGATCTTTCTAACTAAGCTACGGATTTTATTGCGGTTTTCATCAACAGACAAAGTGATTCAAGAGGAAGGTTAATATGTATAATACATGCATATTATAGTAGAAAAAAAGGTAATAATTTCAAAGATTTATAATGTGATGTCATAAAAATATACTTTCGTGTGCTTACATTGCAAACGCCTTACGAGATAGATCAACATAATGTACTACGGAATTGTTTATCATAAAAATGTATGCAAAAAAGTCTCTTGTATCTTTTAAAGATAGCTTACTATACCCATTCGAACTTTTACAAAAATTGTCACGTACAATGCGGTAATTGCCATTTAGACGGATACAGTATTATTGTTTAATGCGACCCCCACGCTGCGCCCCTTGCTGTCGCCCACTGTACTCAACCTTAATGTGCTTACAATAAAGGGATCGATCTGGGTATAACCTATTCAGCAATTAATACAGCTAATAAGGGAACACAACATGGTACTAAATATAGAAAAGCGTAAGAATTTAAAGCAAAATCAACGCTAGCATTTTCGCAATCCCCAGACGTCTAGACGCATCTAGATTTTATTAAATTATACATGAATTTCTAACATGTGGCAAGTAACCGAGCACTTCCAGTGGCAAAGAGGTTTAGGCTAAGCGCCCTCTGCGCTAGCCACCTCAAATCCGGTGAATCTGTAAAAGCCGGCTAACAGTGGCAAGTCAATCACAAAAAAAAACTTCCAGTGGGATTGTGGTCAAGTACTATTTTGTGCATTAAAAAAAAATTGTGTAGAACATTTTTGAGTAAACTAATCACATCGTGTTTGAGTTAGTGAGCACGTCCACACTGAACAGGCGGCTGCACGAATGCTGACAAATTACAATTGTACACGCTGAAGTCATTCTGTGAAGGCTCAATGTTATTTTTACTACTGTTCTAGATTAGGGTTGTCGACATTTGAAAATCAACACAGATAAATGCTTCCAATTAAAAAAAAATTAAGGAATCAAAATATGAAGACTTGCCTAGACTTAGGGGTATCGAATTGTAACCCTCACAATTATTATCCTATTGAAGATGTGTATGTGTGATGTGTATGTACTGTTTTTGTTGAAGGAAGACTTTAAAGATAACTACTTGACTATGAAGTCTTCTTTACATGTTTAATTATTTAGCTTTTTTAAGAAAAAAAGGTAATCGAGCTAGCGGCCCCTGATAAAACCCGATCACCGCTGTCCATAGATTACACAACATCCAGGTGAGAGTAGATAAATAAAAGTACATGGAGTATATGAGAAGAAAGTAGACCTAAACACTCTTAGACCTTTTCACATGTTCACGGTTGCCGCCTCAAAAGCACGATGCCGTACCGTCAGATGTACACTATTTATGTTCGGTTCACGTCAGCGGCCCTTTGATGTTACCGGCTGATGCTGAGCCCCATGCTGAGTTGCCATCATGTGTACAATGATGTTCTCCGTGCCATTCCGTCTTTACAGTGGATAAGGACACCTCCACGATACGGCATGCGTGCATTGTATAAACTCTCATAGTAGCAATTTCGAAAGTGCCTTACAGATGAGGCGAGACTCATATATTAAACACCTTCGCGCTGACATTCTGCGAGGTCGTTGTACTTCGTTCGTCTGGCCTATTCATACAATGATTGTTGTTATTACGTACCTCTATAACTGTAATGGTCGTCGTTTTAAGACATCTGGATCATTAGTTACTAAGATAAATCATAAAATCGACTGGAGCGATTCCTATACAAAATTCAGATACTTTTTCGTTAAGCGTCAGAGTCAAGCCTTTCAGAAAAGCGGTCGCTAACAAACATCTCTCATTAAAACAAACTCATTGAATAATTTAAACGAGACGCCTTTTGACTAAACAAGGGCACGCGCAGAAAGTGTTTTTCTTTTAATAAAAGTCGAAACAAGATGGCGGCGCGCCATTAATCAGCCGCAATTGCAGGGCGAGCGGTGGACGCTTGACAAATGGTCCCCACTCCCTTCGAGTGCATAATGAAAGGATCCTTCACAATCTACACTACCCTAGTCTTAGTATCCTATAAGTTATATTTTTAGCACTTGGTATTTAAAGTAGATAAACCAATCCGATAATATAAATAAAGTAAGGGTCTGAGCCGAGACTCCCTCGAGCTAAGTTACTGTTAAACTGGTTTAGGCTAGGCGCCTTCTGCGTCCTGCCGCCTCAAACCCGGTAAATTTGTAGATGCCTCTTCAAGGCAAAGAGTGACTAGTCAGTCACAAAAAAGTCAATTAGTGCAAAAGTCTTAATTCTTGATAAATCTACATCTAGAAACATTTATCTCGAGGATATATTAGCACGTTAAAATTACAATTGATATTAACAAAATAAGATAGAATAAAGATGGCATGTCGTAATTTTTAACTCAAAAACTATTAACATATGCGGAGTTTCCAAAAAAGATTAAAGGAAAGAGACAGAAAGGGGAAAAAATAGAGAATTTCCAGTAAAGAAGTCTCCACCTCAATATTTTATAGTTGACTAAACTAAACTGGCTTTTACACTTATGTACAACTTACTTATGTCTTTCCAAACAGTAATTTGGAAAATGAACAATAGTTAGAACAACGAGAATGCCTAAAAACGGTGCTGTACTTGTGCCACTCTATGCGATAAAAAGGAAAAAATCATTTGACAATTTAAGGTTTTTTAACATATACAGATTTAACATACATACAACTCAATAATAAGTAAGTTATGCTTCGGTCATGTTGAAAGAATGAATGAAGAGAGAATAACGAAACAAATTTATATTGCAAAAGCTAGTGGCAGTGTTGGTAGGGGACGCCCTAGAACTTATATTGATCAGATTAGTGGCTTACTAAAAAGGGTGAAATAAAGAGAACCCGTAACCGACGAGCGTTTATGCGTAGATGTATGGATGTAGAAGAAGCGAGAGACGTGTGCCAGGACCGCGCCAAATGTAAATTCATGATCTCTGTCTATCCCTCTGGTTTACGGGCGTGAGTAAAGAATTATTTTATTCATATATAGCTGTGTAATAGAAATTCTAAAAACTCAAATGAACTGTGAGCAAGTCACAGATAAAATAAATGAAATAGAAAAACTGAATATATTTTTCAACAATAAATAACTTTATTACTTTTTTTTTCAAACTATTACGACCGATTTCTACATCAGTAAAGTTTCTTTCAGCTTTCATAAAAATTCTTAACATTTAAAAGCTATTAAATATTTACCTAGTACGCCGACGGTCCATTCGCTAACTACACGGGACTCATTCACTCTTCAGAGTGAAATGAACGTTACTTATAGGGAGCCGACACTTGCGAACTCGTACGGTGTAGTATGTGTTAGTGAAGTTGAGTCTCGAATCCTCTTTATTAAAATATACACTAGCGACTCAGCTGCAGCTTTGCAAGGGCACAGTTTAAACGCAAACATTTTATTCCATCGTCTTTCGTTAGCTCTTTACAACTTTAACAACAATCATCATACTGTTTCATCCAGTGTACAAAAAATAAATAAATGTGTGACACATAGTAGATGTGACACTTCAACGGACAAGTATTTTCCTTTTCTTTGTTACGTGTTATTGCATTTTTCAGTTGCGCGTGTTTTTAACTTTTTGTTATCTTGTCAACTATTGGTCAGAGTGATATAGTTTAAAAGGCAATTATAATCTACATTAATTTCTCTTGATAATTAACATATTTAAATGGATAAGGATTCATACCATTTAAATACTACCGTACTTATTTAATTTGACGAACAGTTTATGAGCAAGACTGTACACACGTATATGTGTGTACACTCACACACGAAAGCTTGAGCAGGAAGGACACATCACATCGATCACTGCGTAGCATCCGGTATTAATAGCATCAAGGATTGCAACGGAACTGGGTCTACTATATTCAGCAATTAAGGCTTGCGTATATAATGATTTATCTTTATTTAATCCGTCCATTAAAGATTTAATTTCCTTTTTTTTTTTATGTGATAAGGTGGCAAACGAGCGAGCGGATCACCTGATGTTAAGTGAACGCTACCCATAGACATCCGCAACAAGCAAATGTGTTGCAGATGCGTTGCCTACCTTTAATGGACAGAGGAGGGCATTAACAGAAATAAGGATATTTCCTTTTCCCCGTTAACCCCTCCCCGTCCAATCCTCTTCCCGTTCCCATCCTATCCTGATGAGGAAAGAGTGGGAAGGGGAAGAGGACTGAAATTAGGCCTCCGGCACCTTACTCATCAGACGAAACGCAGAATACTTCTACTTCACGCCTGTTCTTTAGTAAGACCTTCTGAATTATTATCATTGCTTCAAGATAATGTAGAAATAGTTAATGTAACCTCTTGTATACTTTTTAGAGGTGCCATAGGTTAATATATAACAATTTATATAATAATAATATACATATGTATGTACCCCATAAGAGTACAGTTGAAACATCGAGTAGCGGAGCCCAAGATGAATTTATCACATAAAAGCATCTATCTTAGTCGTACCTACTCTATACTTCGGTAAATTATATAGAAAAGGTTATTCCGTTTCTTTTATTTTTTAGACAATGCAATAATCCATATTTACGAAAAATAGCATCCAATGCGAAAGCGGTTTTCCTAATGATGGAAAATTTAACCACGCGTCTAATATTTGTATTGCAAACTGTAAACTGCCGAAGAAATTGCTTGTAAAATTCATATCATCTTTAAACTATAATTGGTTTAGCCTCAGTGTATTTAAAAAGAACTTATCTTTTTGTCTTTACATTTCTAAAGCTATCTCTTATATAAATATGGGTTTAAAAATATTTTGTGCTGAGTCAGAGACGGAAAGCATCTTTCGTTGAAACAAAAGGTCTCTACAGTTTAAATGACAGGGCGTTTTTATCCTCGAGTTTGATAAAAAAATACTTTTAATAACCGTCAAAACAGAATGGACCGTCAAAAAACCGTCAAAACGATCAATCAAATGATGGTCAACATACTGAAATGGAAGGAATGATGAAGCAAAATAATAATGAGCCTCCGAGAGGTTGTTAAATAACTATTTACCGTCAACGATCTCACAGAAGACAGGCGTGAAGTAGAAGCATTTCTGCCTTTGAGTCTGATGAGTGAGATTTCGGAGGCCTAGTTTTGGTCCCCTTTCCTTTCCCACCCTTTCCTAATGAGTAATAGCCCAAGCCGAGGTCTCTCTCGGGGTCTTTGACCCCAGTGACTGCAAGGAGCGTCCCTCTTCCGAGGGAGCCCTCGAGCAAAGTTACTCTTAATGAGGTTTTGGCTAGGCGCGTTCCGCGCCCTGAAGCCACGAGCCCGAAATAGCTATAGATGGCACTTCTAGGCAAATAGTGACAAGTCAGTCATAAAACAAATCCTATTTAGGCATTTAATATAAGGTGAACCGCTGTCTCGTTTACCACCTCCTTGTATAAAAAAAAACTGATAGAGTAGTGTTAAGAAGAAAATCGGTGCTGTGACCAGGGCAGTGGCGGAGCACTAGAACTAGAACGACTTATGAATTTACGTTTCCGTTCGGTGACTAGTTTTCGTTTTCAAAGTTCACCTGGTGAATGAGCTCTGATTCCTTTTTGAATTCTAAAGTATTTAGATGTTTAATTCTTATTAGTAGATAATTTTGTCAGCAGTGTACAAACGTAAGTGAACTGAACCTATTATCATAACTATTGTAAGTATACGAATCTAAGAAGTATCGGTTTGAAAATGTATTTGAGTGATAAATAATTATTAGTTATTACATTTGTTAAAAAAATAATAATATATATTTATATAAATTTATTTAGGTTACCTCTTAAACTACAGTAACTGATAATTGTATACTTTTTTCGCTTGCAAGTCTGTCTATCGCAGTTATGTCTAATTTAAAAATTCAATTGCGATCATAATTGAAAATACTTGTAAAGCGTATTGTACACATGTACTAATATAAAAATACTATGAAAAAAGTTACACCGTATTCTCATTCACCTAAAACGACGCCAATGAAAAATATCATTCACTTATAGCTGTTAAATTCACCTCCCTTCACTCACACCCTTTATTCAGCATTCACATCTCCCACCCTTCCTCTACCAACACCCCGCTTTAACCCCGTGTAGAAGACATTACTCAGAGATACGGCAGAAGAGTTATGTTATAAGGAATGAACGCTTATTCAGGCTTTTATTTTACAACCATGTCGCTATCCAGTGTGCCGGATTTAAGAAAATTAAGCGGTTAAATATTAAGGACTATTTGTGATAAATTGAAGCATACAATATGTAACACAACAGACGTACGTAGTACGATACGCTGAGATACATTTTGGTTTCACTAACTTATTGAACAAAAATACAGCGCAAAAACTTTTTACGCTAATGTATATTCTCGCATAACAATCATATAGTTTAAGTTAAAATATGTTCAACAATGCGCATGATATAAGGGCTGCCGACAGAAGTGAAACTCAAAATAGATGTAAAGGCACGACAATTGTTCAAAAATAAACAAAAACAAACCGTTAGCGATAAAATACAAAATTGAATACAACAAGAATAAATGATAGATTTTCCCCTACCAACAAACGCGGCTAAAGAAGTTTTCACTTAAACAATATCAGTATATTTAGCAGTGGCAGAGCCCGCAACAACAACATCTGTTGCACGAATGGACTGGCTCGACCGGTATAATACCACGACCTCACAGAAAACAGGCGTCAAGTAGAAGTACTCTGCGTTTCGTCTGACGAGTGAGGTGCCGGAGGCCTAATTTCACTCCTCTTCCCCTTCCCATCCGTTCCTCATAAGGATAGGATGAGAACGGGAAGAGGATTGGATGGGAGGGGGTTGTCGGGAAAAAGGAAATATCCTTTTTCCTGTCTATGCCTTCCTCTATCCATTTTAGGTAAGCAACGCATCTGTAACACATGTGCTTGTTGCGGATGTCTATGGGTAGCGCTCACTTCACATCAGGTGAACCGCTTGCTCGTTTGCCACCTTTTACCATAAAAAAATCACAATAAAATCTTTATTTGTGGCATTCATAAAACCATAGCTTATTCAACAAGCTTCATCTACTACTTCCAACATTATTTACCTCTTAGTTCATTATTTTCTGACTTTATATTCGCAAGATATAAATTTTGCTAGACGTAACATTCTAGGCATCAAGTAAGATAAAAAATGAGTACTAGAGAAATGCTTTTAATGGAATAACTAACAAAGTATTCTGCATGATAGACAGTTTCCATTCATGATGTTCAAATGAAGTTACTTGATACGAAAATAACAAAAATTGTATGTACGTTACTTGAGATCTGGCAGACCTCCAGGATAACAAGAAAACGTTATTTATCATTACATAAGTATATATCTCTCTATCGGAGTTAAAAACACAAAATTTCAGGGCAATAAAAAATTATTTATAAAAAAAAATATATTTAGGGAAGGAGTTCAACAAAGCGAAGTGGTGGTTAAAATACAGAGGGCAATGCTACAGAGTGCTGCTAAATGCTGTAATCCGCAGTAGAACCAAAGCAAACGACGTTGCCCGAAGAGTTGCCGAACCTTAAGTGGCAATAGTTCGGACACATTGCTTACTGAACGGATGGCCGATGGTGCCAGACGTACAGGTCGACGCTACGTTGATAGGTCTCCCACGAGATGGATCGATGATCTAGTCCACAAGATGAGGCCAGCAGGGGACCAATTTGTGGCAATCAATAAGCCAATGTCAAGCATTGGAAAACTTCGGTCGAATGAAAGAGGAGGTTAAAATACTCGTTGGAGCAACCGTTATTCAACTATGGACTTCTAAAGCGTACCAGTACAGCGGGTGTTTTAATCTGTCAACCCCTCTGGGTTAGAGGCGTCTGCGCTTATTTATTTACTTCTTAAAAAGCCAATTTTGACATTTATTTCATTAAATGTCAAAATTGGCTTTGTTGCAAAACTAGTTGAATGTAAGAAACAGAGATCAACCCCGTAATGTTCAGGTTTATTGATTAGAGAAAATTGTATTGAACGAGTAAAAGTAGCCGGCGACGTACACCAGAAAGCTTTTAAAACGAGCCGACGAACGATAAATCTTTCTTGAAACAGATGCGAACGCCAACGAATCGGTAACCGAGACGCGTTTGAGCGACACACGAGTAATTGCTAAATAAACATTCCCCCACCCCTACTTTACCCTTTCCATCTTCCCCCACCTACGAAAACGTTAACTTTACTAACGTTAATGTATACGTTAAATTTTGACAGTAAAAATACGAGTTAATTTATATGCAAATTACTTTCGACGTACCGTAGACTCCTCTTTAACCAATTAAGTTTAATTTATTCGCAAAGAAAA
This sequence comes from Papilio glaucus, assembly GCA_000931545.1. Taxonomy (NCBI): domain Eukaryota; kingdom Metazoa; phylum Arthropoda; class Insecta; order Lepidoptera; family Papilionidae; genus Papilio; species Papilio glaucus. Next base: position 474,967 of record JWHW01039591.1, read on the forward strand.
AAAGAAAAACTGTAGAAGGGCTAATATCCTAAAACTAGAGTTACGTCATCTCAAGCCGATCATCGAATGAGTAGAAGAAAATATTTTTAAAATTAATTACACAAAATGTACGTTTATATGAGGCTATTAAGTCACATTGCTCGCAGAACGGACGTCCGATGGAGTCAAAGGCTTCTTGAATGGCGCCACGTTCAGGTCGACGCAGCGTAGACAGGCCTCCTACAAGATGATCGATGATCTGACCAAAGAAGGAACTCATTGGGTGAGGACCGGCAGCGATCTGATCGTTGTTTTAATGATCCTTGTTTGTTGGCTCTAACAACGACGACGACTACACATAATATAGCAAATACATTCTTAGAATGATTCAAGGTTTAGAACAAGGTAAAGTTCTTACTTTGCATACACAATAACATCAGATTCGCGTGAATGCAACTTGTCCCACTCACCTTTCACCTACCCGCGTGCGCCCTTGTTCATTAGTTTCATTAGATTATATTAGAATACATCAAACTTAGGTATCGTGTTATGGCGCACGCATAGTAAAAATCATTACTATGCGCAGTAACAGGGGAGGTGTTTTATTTTTACTGCTTCAAATGTTTCAAAGATGTTGTACTAGCGTACTTAAAGTATGGAGGCGAGTTGGAAGTTTGAATGATCCATTTCTCGATGTACGAAAGTCATTTGGAAAACGCTTTCACGTCAGGAAGGAACAAGTAAAAACCGCCATTACAGTTCTCCGACGAGAAATAGGCGGGATCCAGTCTATTAACGTCTGACATCTCAACAACTTACGATGTGGAAGCTGAAAGTAACAAGCGAACTCGTACAATTTAAAATAAGTTAACTTTAGTCATATTATTTTTATAAAAGCATCGATATTACGTGTGTAATAAACATATGTGGTTTTTGAAACAGAACAAGTTAAAATGTTGATTTAAATGACTGTAACGGTGGGTTCACACTGCCGAAAACATTCACATAAAACAAACAAATTGTCATCCCAGTTTTTTCAAAGAGAAAGATATTGAGAAAGCTATTGTTTCGATACACGATTTTACGCCAGTGAAAACCCACGGTAAGCCAGTAGTGTTGTTACAATGGCTAGCCAAAAGCTTAGCTTTTTTCAGGTACAGGTCGACGCAGCGTCGGGACCCTCAAGATGGACCGATCTGGTCAATGTTGCGGGAGCCCAGTAGATGAGGGCGGTAGGGAACCGGTTTCTATGGCGATCAATGGGACGCCTGCATCCAGCAGTGGACGAAAAACAACTGGTTTAAATTAAACTTTTTCTTTTTAGTTTCATCTTACCTACTACTACTAAACCTATTTATATATAAAACAATTTGAGTATTTTTCTTACCCTGTGTAAAATGAAACTAACACAAGACTAATATGTAGGCCATGGGCATAAAATGTAAGTTGTGAGATAACATGTTGAGAGTCCGGGACTTGTATATCTATAGAGCTGTACTAACACACTTATCTAATAATTGCTTGACAATATATAATGTATTTTATCACAGTATCATATTATTTTAGATTTTTCACTCACCTCGAATTAGATCTTTTAGATGAGTCGTGCTTCTTTCCACCTTGAAGGTTCGGCAGATCTTTCTGCCTCTTCTTCGTCTCCCTCCATATCTTGTAATATAATACACACATCACTGTTACCGGCACATAGAACGCTGCGATCGCAGTCCCGAACGTTATGAACTGATTGGTCTCTATGAACTGAATGTAGCACTCGTTCGGGGGGACCTTGCGCTCGCCGTCGATGTACGGCCAAGCGTAGATCCAGGGTGGCCACAGCACTAGACTGAAGCCCCACGCGCCCCCTATCATCACCTTGGCGCGACGTGTAGTCCTTTTGGCCCTGTACGTCAGCGGCCGGGTCACACTGAAGTATCTATCGAAACTTATAATGAGCAAGTTCAGCACTGATGCGTTCGACGCA
>JWHW01039591.1:493442-505469 GCA_000931545.1 Papilio glaucus
CAGTGGCTTCCCTTAACCAGTGGCTTCCCTTAACCAGTGGCTTCCCGTAACTAGTGGCTACCCTTAACCAGTGGCTTGCCTTAACCAGTGGCTTCCCTTAACCAGTGGCTTCCCGTAACTAGTGGCTTCCCTTAACCAGGGGCATCCCTTAACCAGGGGCATTCCTTAACCAGCGGCATCACTTAACCAGTGGCATCCCTTAACCAGTGGCTTCCCTTAACCAGGGGCATCCCTTAACCAGGGGAATCCCTATCAATCTCAGGTTCGTTATCATTGGAAAACGAAAGCTCTAGGACGCTGCGATTCGGTACATTTTTCATCTGCAAGCACACTTAGTATTTTTTAAAATAGTAGAAAGAAAGGACAGCAAGTGCTATTTGGATTTTAATGCTACTGTCGCAGTGTAGTTTTTTTTTTACTCCTTTTTTTGGGAGTGCAACTTCTGTACGTACGTACTATTAGTTATTCTATGATACAGATAAATTAAATTGAAATGTCTGCATGCGATATCAAAATAAAATTTCCATACTCAATACACATGATGTATTAGTAGGCGGTACTTTACTTAACATGCTCTGAACTCGTAGCATTAAAGTTTTACTTAAGAATACTAGAATGATAAAATTATTTAAGTTATTTACTCGCATAATGTCCGTGGTTCGCAACTTTTTTTCATGACCTCAACGCTACAGTCTTTGTGTCGATATTAAACCATTTAATAGATCAAACATATTTTGTAAAAACGTTAATAAAAATGACAACATTTTTTCAAATCATAATTATCGTTTAACTTTTACATTACGCCTATTCGCGTATTGTATCGGGTATTATTGAGTTTTCTTCTAAGTACAAACTCTTTTTTTTTAAAGTTATCATTTTCAAGATTAACGAGTGACCAAGGAATATCTTAAACAATGACTACTTCAATGCTCTAAGGATGTGTTGACTATTAAGATTTTACGGTTGAGTGCACTTTTCAAAACCGCATACGACTTCGCTATATGTTTTACGACTATCCGTCATTTAATTCCACAAAGACCTTAAACATTTCGAAAGGAAGTTTCGGTTTAATTTAAGGATAAATCTAAAACGTTCAATACAGATAATTACTTTAATTTTATCACGCTCCTACAGTTTACATTAATAATGGCGCATAACTACACAATAAGAAATTTGCGCCTGCCATATGTCTTTGTAATAAAAGAAGTAACAATTAAAGCATTTTAAATATGCCTTTAGTCCTCCTCCTCCTCGCGATAAGCTAATGTGTACTGTCAAACTAGGTTATATTAATTGAAACTAAGATTCAACGTTTATAAAATTGTTCGAATACAGATTCAAAATTGAAACAATAATAACTGAAAAATAATGTTCCAACACGCCAGCATCGATAACGGTAAAATTGTGTATCGTAAAGATTATTAACACTTCACTCTAAATTATTATTATCAAAATTAAGGGTATCTGTAAATCACGGTAGTTTACATCGTAAACTTAAAACATTATAAATTACGCCGCGGTTTTAGTGTCAACGTGACTTTTAATCTTTCAAAAATCTTTGGCACTATTTAACGACACTCGATTGATGATAACCTTTCGAATCGTTTACGTTGTAAAACATTATAGAGACTGAATAAAAGTCAACACGAAATAGCAAATAAATCTAAAAAAACTCACCGCTTCTCTATTTTCTGCTGGAGTGTCAAAATGTAACGCTCTTTTCGCTACAAGGCGTCTCCTTGCTGAATTCATAAAGGATTTCATACTCACAAATTCTCCTTTCTTAGCCAGATCGTTTTACAACCAAATTTTTCTTAATCCGAGTAGAACGCTGCCATTTTCTTCAAAACTCGATGTACCCTTGCTGTTCCTTTTGTCTGCTCGCTCATACCCACTTCTGATGTCGGATACTAGATGCGAAAAGGGTGTCTTGTACCAGTAGTCCTGTCGAGCAGGCTAATATGGACTACATCTACGTGGCGTCACGTGGGATACGAGCAGCAACGAAACCACTATGAAGTTACACTTTTACAAGTACTCTGTACAACGAGCCGTAGGACGGTTTCTAGACATCTCCGATTTATATATAAATATACTCGTCTTAAAGTATCCACTATCGTTGCCGATACCTTTATAAAGTTTGTAATTTATAGGAATCAAAATAATTTTGGAGGCAAAGAAATAATTCAAAAAGAAGACTTAATTCTACATTATTACCGTACACCATGGTGCAAGTAAGAGTCGCGGAAGGTCTCCTGGAGGGAGAACTGGTCGATGATGAATTAGGAGGGAGTTTCTACAGCTTTAAAGGTATTCCTTACGCTGAACCTCCTCTTGGAGAACTGAGATTCAAGGTACGTTTTTTGTAATAGAAGAAGGTGGCAAACGAGCGAACGAGTCACCTGATATTAAAGTGACCGCTACCCACAGGCATCCGCAACAAGCTAATGAGTCACAGATGCCTATGGGCATGGAGAGAAAAAAGTGAAAAACATTTCCTATTCCTATCCATACCCTTGCCCGTCAAATCATCTTCCCCTTCCATCCTTCGTATTACAAAAACATAGGAAGGGGAAGAGGACTAGATTGGGGCCTCCGGCACCTCACACATCAGAAGAAACGCAGACTGTTGTCAAACCTGTTTTCAACCATGAAACATTACCACGGCAACCGATATTGTTAATCGGTATAAAAGATAAGTATTCCGTGTCATTTTCTATAGCCTTGACAACGTGTGCGCAAAATTTCATGATGATCAGTTCAGTCGTAAGGAGTTAAAGCGTAACCAATTAACAAAGAAATTCCCATTTGTGACATCAGTTAGAATATCTCAAATTAATTTACGTATTATTTTTATTAAAAAATTCAAAATCCTCAACATGTATGTGTTGAGTATTCAAAGAATGACTAAAAGATTTAAAAAAAATAACTAATAAATTTTATCTATGTATTTCAGCCACCTCAACCAAAGAAATGTTGGGATGGTATTCGCGAAGCTAAGAAATTTGGCTCTGTTTGTTATCAAATAAATATACTTGCAAGGAAATTAGCGCCTTCCGGCTCTGAAGACTGTTTGTATTTAAACGTCTACAGCCCAGAGATTAGCCCGACTGTGCCTTTGCCGGTCATGTTTTATATTCACAGCGGAGGACTGATCAGTGGAAGTGGCAACGATGATATGTGCGGCCCCGAATTCTTAGTCAGGCATAACGTAGTTCTTGTTACAATCAATTACAGATTGGAAGTTCTAGGCTTTCTCTGTCTTGACACTGAAGACATTCCGGGTAATGCCGGCATGAAAGATCAAGTCGCAGCGCTTAGATGGGTTAACGAAAATATTACCAACTTTGGTGGAGATTCCAAAAACATTACAATTTTTGGCCATAGCGCAGGTGCCTGTAGCATAAGTTACCATTTGATATCACCAATGACCAAAGGTCTTTTTCAAAGAGCTATACTGATGAGTGGATCTCTTACTTGTCCATGGGGACAAACATTTGAACCACGCGAAAGAGCTCTTGCTTTGGCAAGAAGATTAGGATATCATTGTAAAGACGATAAAAAACTATACGAGTTTTTTAAATCACAACCAAAGGAATCACTTGTTAATATTCAGATACCGATAACATTTATTGAGAAAGCGCAAGGTTTATTTACAGACAATTTTGGAGTAGTGAACGAAAAACAGTTTGGTGACAATGAAAGATTTATTTATGGAGATGTAATTGAAAAACTACGCAAAGGTATACATGAGGGCGTTGACCTCATAATGGGGTTTACAGAAGATGAAGGTCTCATTAGTATTAGAAGTGAATTGGAGAAAATTCTTGTTTACGCAAATGAATATCAAGAATTTTTTGTGCCGACATCGATGGCTCATCGTTGTACTATGAAAGAAAAATTTGAAGTTGGAAGAAGAATAAGACGTTTTTACTTTAATAACGCTGAGATTACAATGGAAAATCTAAAGGAACTAATCAAGTGTCTCTCTCTGAGTACATTTACTTACCCTATGTTTCAATTAACGCGAAGTTGTGCAAGGACAAATAGAACTTATTTTTACAAATTTACTGGAAAAACTGAAAGAAATCTGATGGCGCAGATTTTAAATCTTAAAAAAATTCTGGGCGATCAAATACCGGTGTGTCATGGTGATGAAGTATATTATATTTTCCCAATGAAGAAAGCGAAACTAAAAATTGACAAAAACTCAAAAAGTTTTAAGATTATAGAAGATATGACAAAACTTTGGACTAACTTCGCCAAATTTGGGTAAAAGAATCATATTTTTTACGGAAGGAGCATGTTAATGAGCTAGCGGCTAGCTGATGTTAAGCGACGACTCTTGAACACTATGACATTTTAGATGTACTGTTAACTTTTATGTAGCTGATAGGTAAGGTAATGGGATAGAGTATTTATTTGCTTACTAGTGACCCACCTCAGCTTCGCACTGTGAAAATGAAAATTGATATTTATGGTAAACAATAGAACAGTGCAAAGAGAACATTCAATAAAATCTTAAAATTTTATTTGTTTAATTTTTAGGAATCCAACAGCGTGTGATAGTTTTGGCTTTGAATGGACTCCATATAATTCAGATGAACAAGCTTACCTGGAAATTGACGAAAACTTAACGATGGGAACTGAGCCCGATAAAGCCGAGGTCGACTTCTGGGACAACATTTACAAAGAATATCTTCCATCCTCTTTACCTTACTAAAATTGATTTAGAAAACTTCCTTTGTAAACACATAGTTATATTTTAGTTTAGTTATATTCAATAATGCTTTGTACACTTTTACGAGTTGTCACAAAATAAACTAAAACAAAAATCAGACAAGGTTAATAACTTAATATCACCTGTATTGTATTTTGTGTCGGTTCCATAGAATAATTTCAACAAGAGATTAATGAACCTGTTGTAGTTTTTATTATATTGTATATATATCACAAACTAAGGCGTCTAACGTGAAAGACAGCCACAAATAAAACCCCAAATAAAAAATATATTACACTAATAATTTTTTACTTTCATTTTATAAAATGTCCGCCATATTTGGTACTGTTACCCTGCAGGTTAGTATCGGCTAGTTTTAGGACATAAGTCCTTTAGATTACCTTTCCTTTCCTATCCATACGTAAATACAAAACGTAGTACAGTCTTACTTTCTTCATATAGGACTTTAATAATTTTAAAATGTGCATTACTTCTGTCTCCTTCGAAGCCAGTAGTGAATGAACGAGGAGGAGTGACGGTGGAGCTTTCGGGGTAGTTTATTTGCGACCTCGGCCGGGTTGACCTACATCCGAGATACCCGCCGTTCATCGCATACCAGACGATATTGTTAACGTTGACTGGATTATCACGTTAATATAAAATAAGTTAGAAAGTGCTATCAAACACTACTGGCATATAGGATCTTCGATTATTATTTTTTTATTATAAAAACGTCATTACTAGGAAAACTTCATACATCTCCAGTTTTTTTTTTTGGTAGGAGGTGGGAAACGAGCAAGCGGATCACCTGATGTTAAATGCATACCCATAACCACCCATATGATATATATGTATATAGAATGGGGTGATTCATTTCATTCAAACACCGCATTCTTGCACCAATAGAAAACACAAATATCAGCAGTAAACTTAGGCTATATTTTACTTTGTTATTTATCTATCCACTCAAGCGAAACTGGGGCGCGTTACTAATCTATACTAATATTATACCTATAAATGAGAAAGTTTGTATGTATGGATTACTCTTTCACGCCAAAACGGATGAAATTTGGCACAGAGATAGACTATAGTTTAGCTATATGGTTGCATTTACTTGCGTGGAATACATTTTTTTTGTTTTTTACAGGTGTATATAAAAGGCGATGTGTGTATGTATGTATGATCGCTATAGATTCCGAAACGGCTGCCCGGGCGAAGCCTGAGCGGATCACTAGTGTAAAATATTTACCTGGCGTGGACACAGAATCATACACCATATTATATTGTAATTTTTTGCACATTTATATGCTGTAAAATTCCACACTGTATGCCTGTACGACTGTACTTTGTAATGAGGTTCATTGTATTATAATTATCATAGATAGCGCTTTATATGACACTTGTACATCCAACGAATTAAAGACAAAAACTTCATTATACATTTTCGCGCGAGTTTCATAAGGTGCCTCGGCTTTATAAAGTTACGATTAATTAAATTAAATGCAGCTAATGTATTTGTTATAAACTTTTGTATTATACTCCTAGTTGGTGAATTGTAATTTTTTTTAAACCACATCTCAAAATATATTACGTGATATACGGGGAAGCTTAAATATCAAAGAAAACCATAATTAGGTAGGATGGTTAAAGTAAAAGTTAAAGAGGGAATATTAGAAGGGGAACGCACAGAAAATAAATTAGGTGGAGAATTCTACAGCTTCAGAGGGATCCCTTACGCTGAAACACCTGTTGGAGATCTTCGATTTAAGGTACAACAATTTAAATTGCAATAACTGTTTTCGATGACACGACAAACTTCTCTTTTTACTTCGGCGAATTCAAATTTTATCATTATTCTCTTTGTATAAATTTAGTTTCATTAACATTAATATATTAACATTAAAGATAAAAGAATGTTATTGATATGAACACATTCACTCGCGGTCAACCCGTGATATTTAGCAAAATAGTAGCAGCTTTACAATATGTTTTCTTTTTTATAATAAGGATCATTTAAAGTATGTCACTTAATACCAACTAAAGTAGAATAAGTAATGAAAACTATTTTCAGGCTCCTGTGCCAAAGAAACCTTGGGATGGAATTCGCAATGCGAAAGAATTTGGTTCTATTTGTTATCAATTCGAAATAAATTCTGTTAATTTACTACGTTTTGGATCCGAAGATTGTTTGTACTTAAACGTTTATACACCGGATATTAAACCGAAAGATCCTTTACCAGTAATGTTCTATATACATGGAGGGTCACTTATGGTTGGAAGCGGCAATGATGACAATTATGGTCCAGAATTCTTAGTAAGACATGGGGTAGTTCTTGTTACAATCAATTACAGATTGGAAGTTCTGGGCTTCCTGTGTCTAGACACTGAAGATGTTCCAGGCAATGCTGGCATGAAGGATCAAGTCTTGGCGCTTAGATGGGTCAATGACAATATAGCCAAATTCGGAGGTGACCCTAAAAATATAACGATTTTCGGCAATAGCTATGGTGCTTGTAGTATTAATTTCCATTTGATATCGCCAATGACGAAAGGTCTCTTTCAACGGGCTATATTGCAAAGCGGAGCCCTGACTTGTCCGTTTGTTAAAACGTTTGAACCGCGGGAAAGAGCACTTGCATTGGCTAGAAAGTTAGGATTTTGTTCTAAAGGTGATAAAGAACTGTATGAATTTTTTAAATGCCAACCAAAGGAATCACTAATCAGAATTAAATTACCTATTACTTTTGCTGAAAAAGGAACAGAGTCGTATAATACACTTTTTGGAGTAGTCGATGAAAAGCAATTCGCCAGTAATGAAAGATTTATTTTCGGAGACTTTATTGAAAAACTACGTAACGGTATACATGAAAATGTTGAACTCCTAATGGGATATACCGAAAATGAAGGTCTCATAGGATTAAGGGTTAAACCAATAGAGAAAATTTTTATTTATGCAAATGAATTTCTTGAATTTTTTGTACCACAACCAATAGCTTATAATTGCGCATTAGAAAAACAATTTGAAGTCGCAAGAAGATTGAAAAGTTTCTACTTTAAAGATAAGATAGTTACATTAGAAAACAAAAATGCTCTCATGAATTTTTTTTCTTTATATCTCTTTACTTACCCTATGTATCAATTGGCAAGAAGTTGTTCAAAGAGAAATAAAGTTTATTTCTATAAATTCACCGGAAAAACTGAAAGAAATATCATGGTCCATACTTTAAAGTTAGAAAATCTATTCAGTGATGAAACACTAGCTTGTCATTGTGATGAATTAAGTTATATTTTTCCTATAAAAATAGCCAACCTTAAAATTGACAAAGACTCCAAAAGTTATAAGATAATTGAGAACATGACAAAACTTTGGACCAATTTCGCTAAATATGGGTGAGACAATTACAATTTATTTTACTCACAGATCCCATACCCTTACTATTCAGAATGTGCATATCGACACAGATTACAGATACAGATGTGTCACCGACCTCTATATTGATAAGAGTCCCCTCACCAACATAAAGGTTGGCGATGAATCTGTAGTAGATGGATGAATGGATGGACTGGATCTTTCTATTATCTACTACAGATGCATCGCCATCTTAAACCAACCTACCAAAACGGTTAATCGATAGAAAGAGGATTACGCCCACTGCCCCTCGCTCATTAAACGAAACACGTATAAATGTTCTTGTTCATGCAACTGTTGATACGCTTGGCATTTCCATTGTTATGCGTATCTTTGTCTACATTTTACTGTTATACTATTTTTGCCTGGTTTACATGAGCCTAAATGATTTTACCGATTTTGAAGAGTGAGGTGTCATTCGATTCATATTCTTCCCAGGAGTGTGAAAGGGGTGCAGTCGATCAGATTTGATCGTCTTAAATTAACTCTTTTTTAAATTTCTTGTTTTAACGTTACTCGTATGGCATAATCTTTTTTTTTTAATAAGGTTGTAAAGGAAACAAAATTAAAATTTGTTACAGAAATCCAACTGCAAATAATGATTTTGAATTTGAATGGACTCCATATAATTCAGATGAACAAGCTTACCTGGAAATCGACGAGCACTTAACCATGGGAACCGAGCCCGACAAGGCCGAGGTAGAATTCTGGGAAAACATTTTCAGAGAATATCTTCCGTCCTCTATACCTTACTAAGATTTTAAAAAAAACCTTTTGATCTTATTACTGCTATTTAACATTCTTTCAACACTTAATGTATTTATTTGGCTTACGTTTTATTCTCATTATAATGTAAGTTGATTAAATTATATTGATTACATTGTTTTTTTTTAATTATTTTTATAAAAACTGCGATAAAAATACTTAAAAACAAATAATTGTTAATTCAAATAAATTCGAAAGTAACATTCATTGATAACACGACCAGAAAAAAAATAACAAAAACCGGTTTGTTCGGCCGAAGTTATATGAATAAAAGAAAAGGTTAAATTGCATTATAATAATAGATATTAGGTTGGAAGACAATTATAACTGGGCACGATAGATATATATAAAAAACATGCAGTCATACGTTGTTCACGCATGTTGGATGTTGTTGACGCGAACCCATGTTCGCCTATTTTCTCCTACCAAACATCGTCTGACGGGGCTAAAGAAGTTTATCAAAGAAAACTATATTTGTTGCATACATTAAAATGTACAGGATTCCGAGTCCGATTATAAACTGACCAAGTTCACAATCAGTCGGTGAATCGAAAGGTATACTATAAAACTTCTTTAGCCGTCTTAGACAATTAGCCCCCTTAGACGACATTTGATTATTTAAGTTTTGAAGTGACTACTGTACATTAGTAGCCGGCGTTTAATGCCTAAAATATTAATGAGAATGTAGAATGCAGACGTATATGTTACTTTATAACAATCAACTGTAATTGCCGTGTGAACTCGTTTATCTATTTGTAAAGATATTATCTTAACCGCATCGTTAAAAGATAATTATAATATAAATAAAGTTATCTAATAAATGTACGTATTTTCTTTAAAATTATTAACTTGGTCACAATCAATGATTGCTTAATTTTTTCTTAATTACCCTCAATTAAATCATAATAATATCACATTTATTAAAAAAAACAATCAACTGTCTCACGGTAACGTGTACGAAGGTCGACAACTACAGTTTTAGCATTGCTAAGTAGTAAATTATAGTGGAAGGTGTAGATACTCTATGGTTAAGGTACGACTGCCAAACATGAGCTCGTGGGTTCGATTCCGCCATTTACTACTGAGGTGGATCATATCGCACAAACTTAACCTTATTTCGAATGGCTTAAAGAAATGTTATTTTCACGTTTTACTTATATATTTAAAAAAAAATGTTGTTATAACAGTGGTGTAGCCCGCAACAACATAATTTGCACGAATGGGTCGGCTCGACCGGTGAAATACCACCTCGCAGATGACAGGCGTGAAGTAGAAGTATGATTCTTCGTTTTGTCTGATGAGTAAGGTGCCGGTGGCCCGATTTCAATCCTATTTTCCTTCCCATCCATTCTCATTCAAGGATGTGATTTCTTGTTAGGAAAGGATGGGGTAGTAAGGAGAAGAGGATTGGAAGGGGGAGGGGATGAATAGGAAAAAACAATGTCCTTTGTCCTTTCTATCCCCACTTCTATCCATTAAAGGTAAGCAACACATCTGCGACATTATTGGGTGTCGCGGATGTCTATGAGAGATTCGATTGTTCGTTTACTCCATAAAAAAGGTGACGTTATAAAACCTTACTAAATTAGTGAACCTTATAAATTGCTACTTCAGCCTATACCAATGGACGCTTTCTTCGTATTTTTTATTTGTTTCCTTAAAATGATTACAATAACTTCACTGGCTCTTATAGTCAGGGACTACTTGTACGATAATTTATATACTAGCGGTCTGCGTTGCGCCACCTGTCGGGACCAATCGTAACTCATTCTGAGACGCACTCAACATACAAATAAAAAATATTTTAAATCTAATCTCCTGGGTTTAGGAGGAGTTCAATCACGTACACATGCAGGTGTGTTTCCTATAGACTCCGAAACGGTTGGACCGAATTCGTTTCAAGAAATGTTCAGATTCACCTAGCGGGTGATACTCTGAATTTTAGTAGCGATCGGATCAACATAATTAGTGTTACCCGGGCGAAGCCGGGGTGGATCGCTAGTGCTGTATATTGATGATAAAATAACATTTTTACAAATAATACGATTACACGGTTTTGTATTTTTGCCGAATAAAATTATACAGGCGCCACTCGGCAAGTCTCACGAAATACAAAGTCTTAACATTTTTCGTTTCATCTTATATTATTTTTCTTTTATATGTATCTTACAATTCTCCTTTCCTGTTAAATGAAATCTTTGAAAATCCATCCATCACTAAGTTAGCAATGATCGCTCTGGGCCTTAAGATTCGAATACGTTACCCGAAAATTGAAAAACAAATACGAAATTTGGCCGCGAACTCTGTTCATAGAATAGACGCGAACAGGCTTCCCGTGAACTTTTATGTTCACGAACAATAAACGTGTTTGTAAAAACAGTTAATAATAATGATTTATGAAGGAAATCAGTTCAATCATTGAATCATTCTAAAAATTAAGACCATATTGAAAAAAGAAACATTAGAAAGTCCGATAACAGCCCGTTTTAGTACAGTGTACAAAAAAGCTTAAAAAACAAATTAACATATTATAACTTCTTGGTTTGCTGCTACATAGTTTACGTGACATTTAATTGATAGAAAATTCAAGCCGCTTACAACTGACAATGGAACAGAGGTACGTACAAACATACCTTCTGTGTCAGTCGGGTAAACAAGGACAACAGAATCGTAAATATTGAAGCGTGTTAGTGTTTATACAAATTTCAGTGTTTATTCAAGTCCAATAGTCTCATAGTCGTCGTTACATTCGTCCATCTCATAACATGTTGTTAATTAATGAGAATAATAACGAGATTTAACTGGCAGTTTATTAACGAGCTCGACTGACCTGCCCTTAATACAAGCTATCCGTCGTCTTCAAGTCGAACTAGACTGTCAGTTTGATTGAGACCTATAAATAAATACATAAATAAATAAATATACACTGACCCCTATATTCAAAGATTTCAGATTTCCATTTGGCGCGATCCCGGCACACCCAACTCGCTCCTTTTTTTATGGAAGTAGGTGGCAACCGAGCAAGCGGATCAACTGAATTTAAGTGAACGCTACCCATAAACATCCGCATTAAGCAAATGTGTTGCAGTTGCGTTGCATACTTTTAATGGCCGGAGGAAGGCATAGACAGGAA
>JWHW01039591.1:506263-517439 GCA_000931545.1 Papilio glaucus
GGCGCGATCCCGGCCCACCCACCTCGCTTCTTTTTTATGGTAGTAGGTGGCATACGAGCAAGCGGATCACATGATTTTAAGTGAGCGCTACCCATAGACATCCGCATTAAGCAAATGTGTTGCAGATGCCTGTTTTCTGTGAGGTCGTGGTATTTAACCGGTCAAGACGGTCCATTTGTGTAACAGATGTTGTTGTTGCGGGCTGTACCACTGTTCTTATGCATTGATACATCTACGCATACATGCTCGTCGGTTACGGGTACTCCTTATATCGCTTTTCTTAGTATGTCACTTATCTGGTTGATATAAGTTATTCTGGAACGACCCCTGTCAGCGCTGCCACTGGCTTTGTAACGAACATTTGTCTTGTCGCTCCAACTATCGCATTTTTATCTCGTAATTACACTTTCAATTTATGACACATTAACAAAGCCCATATCTTTATTATAAAAGTCATCAATAGTTTGATAAATACATTTTATTGGTTGTTTTAGTGACATAATGGCGATGGTAAGATTTAAAATGTATTTTTTTATAGAATAAAGTGGCAAAGGCGGCCCTTACAATTACCGCTACCCATAGGCATTTGCAACAAGATAATGAGTTGTAAATACCTTGCCTACCTTTAATAGACACAGAAGGGGATAAACAGGAAAAAGGATATTTCCATTCCCTACCGATCCCCTCGTCAGCCGTCAAATTCTATTTCCCTTGTCATCCTTTCCTCATTAGAAAAGGGTGAGAAGGGGAAGAGGACTACAATTAGACCTCCGACTCACCGCTCATCAGACGAAACGCTGAATACTTTTACTTGACGCCTGTTTGCTGAGATCGTGGTATTTCACCGGTCGAGCCGACACATTCGTGCAACTGATGTTGTTGTGGGCTCTACCACTGTTAAAGTAATACTATAATTAATTTTAACATTTTTCCCGTAATCTTTCTGCCTACGTGAACATGTGCACACAGCTAGTGTCGCAGAATAAGTCTTGTCTTAGAATAGAGTGCTTTCCCGTACTCTATGCAGCAATCGGTCCGTTTGCTCAATACGGTGTAAAATTATTAGTATGCGCTAACGCAAACATCTCGAACGTGCTTTAGTAACGTGGAAGCCTCAACAACATCCTAAGACCTTATATTGTACACGCAGAGCGTTAAAAACCCGCTGCGTGTAGCCGACCCACAGATGGCACGTGCGGACCGCCATCGCCCTCCGTTCCCTCTCAATAATATTTGTGTTTTTCTTTAATCAACTAAATTTATAATCTGTGTAACCTAACCTCTTTTAAATACTTGAATTTGTTCTCTATTTAATAGGTAAAAACTTTCTTAAAATATTTACAGATAAGATTTTTTTATCGCTCTTATGTCACAGCAATAAAGGTGAAAGATAACATAGTGTGCATTTTATCTAAAGCGATATCAGAATATCTTGTTAACGATTGACAGCAATTAGTTCATGGCCGCACGTCGCCTCGGGCACTGTTTTTATTGTTAAATATTTCATAACATATGTCGTACAAAATTTGGAATTTTAAAAATACCATTTAGGAATTGTCGGTTTTTAAATATGGTTCAAGTAAGAGTCAAAGAGGGACTGTTAGAAGGAGAATTGACTGAGGAAGATATAGGAGGAACTTTCTACAGTTTCAGAGGCATTCCCTACGCTGAACCTCCTATTGGCGAATTGCGATTTAAGGTACGTTTCTATTATTATTTAATTTATTGAATTTCATCAGTGATTGAATATGAACAGACCGACTCAGTTGAAAATTACCAAGAATTCGTGGAATATAGTATAATTATAATTGATATCTGGTGATCATTTCATCTAGTGAGCTGCGTCAGGAAGTCCAATTCCTGACTCGTTGCCTCCTGCTCTGATTATAATTGCTTACTTATAAATATAGAAGATAAACGCTCTGGTACCCACTGTCAAAATCTTATTCAACTAACACTTCTGTTAAGTTAACAGCCGTGTCAAATAAATTATCTACAAGGAAAGTTGATCATGAATCTAGCAAATCAAATAACATTTGATCGGATAATTGACAGCTAACAAACAAATTTTTTCTTTGAATAAAAGCTAAAAGTATTATCTCCATTGTTCACCCAATTACCGCTTTTTTAAATTCATACTAAAGGCACCGTGTAGTATCTGTATAAAATAATAAATTGGATATTTTTTTCTTTTTTCAAGCTTTTAAATACAAATTAATTAATATATTTAGATAAATAATAAATAAACATACTGAAGAATTGAATAGAAATGAAAAAAATAAACTATATTTAAAACATTTTTTTAGCCTCCTCAACCAAAAAACGCTTGGGATGGCGTTAGAGATGCTAAGAAATTTGGTTCTATTTGCTACCAAATCGATTTGCACGCAGTAAATTCAGAGCCTTCCGGTTCCGAAGACTGTTTATATTTAAATGTTTATACACCAGATGTAAGACCAAATAATCCCCTACCAGTCATGTTTTATATTCATGGGGGTGGACTGCTGAGTGGAAGTGGCAATGATGACATGTATGGCCCCGAATTCTTAGTAAGACACGGAGTTGTTCTTGTTACAATCAATTACAGATTGGAAGTCCTAGGCTTTCTCTGTCTAGATACTGAAGACGTTCCAGGTAATGCCGGCATTAAAGATCAAGTCGCAGCGCTCAGATGGGTTAACGAGAATATTGCCAGCTTCGGTGGAGATCCCAAAAATATTACGATTTTTGGCCACAGTGCTGGTGGTTGCAGCGTCAGTTACCATTTAATATCTCCAATGACAAAAGGTCTCTTTCAACGGGCTATAGTAAAAAGCGGATCTTTCACTTGTCCTTGGGGCAAAGCCTTTGAACCACGAGAGAGAGCACTCGCATTGGCTAGAAAACTAGGATTTTATTCTGAAGACGATAAAGAACTTTACGAGTTTTTTAAATGCCAACCAATGGAATCACTTGTCAATATTCAATTACCCATTACGTTTGCTGAAAAGGGAAAAGAATCATACGATATTAATTTCGGAGTAGTGGACGAAAAGCAATTTGGCAGCAACGAAAGATTCATATTCGGTGATGTTATTGAAAAACTACGTAATGGCATACACGAGGGCGTTGAACTCATAATGGGATATACCGAAGACGAAGGTCTCATTAATATGCGGAGTGGAATACCGTTAGAGAAAATGTGCGCCTATTCAAATGAATTTCTCGAATTTTTCGTTCCAAAAGCAATAGCTCATAATTGCACGTTAGCGCAACAGTTTGAAGTGGGAAGAAAAATAAAAGAATTCTACTTTAAGGATGAATCAGTAACTATGGAAAATTTAAGAGAACTTATTAAATATTTCTCTTTCAATATGTTTATTTACCCAATGTTCCAATTAGCAAGAAGTTGTTCGAAGAAAAATAAAGTTTATTTCTACAAGTTCACAGGGAGAACTGAGAGGAATTTCATGGTTCACATTTTGCAGCTAGAAAAGTTTGTCGGTGATAAAATACCGGTGTGTCATGCCGATGAATTAAATTATGTTTTCCCTATGAAAAAAGCGAATCTTAAATTAAACGAGAACGCTAAAAGCTTTAAGATAATTGAGAATATAACCAAGCTCTGGACAAACTTCGCGAAATTTGGGTAAGTTAATATCTATTTCTATTTTTATGATTTTTTTTATGGAACAAGCTAACAAACGACAAGTGGCCATAGGCCATAGGCATCCGCAACAAGTTAATCAGTCGCAGATGCGTTGCCTACCTTTAATGAACAGAGGATAATATAGGAACAGGGGATGGATGGTGAAAATATATTTCCTTTTCCCCGTCCAATCCTCTTCTCCTTTCCATTCTATTCTTATTGGGAAAGAATGGGAAAGAGAAGGGGACTGAAATCAAGCCTCAGGCACCTCACTCATGAGACAAAACACAGAAGCATACATCTGTTTCACGTCCGTCTTCTGTAAGGTCGTGACATTTACTAATAAGACGCCCATAAGTACAACAAATCTTTGTTGCTGAGTTTGTCACTGTTTTCATCATAAATATTTCAAACTTTAACAGAGTACTTTTTATTGAGACTTGTTTTCATGTCATAAGTCTTCCTTAAGGTCCATCTAGGTAAACTAACCTTCTATCTTCTACCATCGCAGAGCCTATACTTGGTATGTTTAGTAATCTGCACAGTCAACTATGTTTGAACTCTTATCACTACTGGGCTTGTCTAGTAAAATCACCGCATCTAGTGTACCGTTACTGAGCACTCTGCATACATCCATGCTTTGTGGTTTAAGAAATATATTTTAAATATTTTAGGAACCCAACAGCGCACGGAAACTTCGTATTTGAATGGACTCCATATAGGATAGATGAACAAGCTTACGTCGAAATCAACGAAAACTTAACCACTGGAACCAAGCCTGACAAAATTGAAGTCGATTTCTGGGAAAGCATTTTCAGGGAGTATCTTCCTGAATCTATACCTTACTAATTAATTTTCTTTAAGATTGTTTTGTTACTAAATTAAATGCTTAGCCATATTATATGTTTTGTAATATTTTATTTAATACTAGCTATTGCCCGCGGCTTCGCACGCATTCGCATTACATCCGTGAGGTTCGAATTATAGGTAAAATGTGTCTTAAAGTGTTAATGTCAAAACATAACTCATTACGATGGCAACCGATATCGTTAGTGAAGGTTTTAAGTACCTCGGGAATAGTGTCATTTTCGCAATAAAAGGTAAGTACCTTATTTCATTTTCTGTACCCCTGACTATGTGTGTTCATTTTTCATGATGATATCATTCAACTAAACCGATCATCATTCAGAATATCATGATCATCGGTAAAGTTGTTAAGGAGTTTAAGAGTAACAAACAAACAAATTCACATTTGCATTAATAATATTAGTTAGATAGAGATATTTAGAACAATATCGTCTAGCTGACACTAGATTTATAATAGTTGTTGTTATTCTCATGTTTAAGTACAGAATATGTGTCATGTGCAATGACCTAAGCTACCAACTAAACATTACAATGTTCCTCCTGTGTCATAGCAGATTTGGGAGAATCATATCTAATACATTTGCGGTCACGCTTTCTCCCGGAAGGTGAAACATGTAGTCAAATATAACTGTCTTCGTTTGAATCAGATTGTATGTGTGTCTTAACAAGGTTTTCTTTTATATCTTTTATAACAACACTTTGCAAGTAATATAGTTGTTTATTAATTATTCCTTCACATGCTTAGGGGAATTTAATATCGTCGTTCATAACTCAGAAGTTAGGCATTTCCCCTTAGTCAGTTACATGTCAAACATTATCTATTTCTTCTATTGCATCAGCAGTGAGATAACTACATGGCAACTCATCGTGATATAATTTTATAAGTGCTGAATAATGCTTACTTATATGTTAACGTTTAGCAAAGCGTTATAACCACTATATACTACAAGATAGATAAGCTTTTATATAGACATAGAATCCGTATTTATCCGAATCGATTTTTAACTTTAATCACCTTAAATTGATATATACAGTCCATTCTTTTTATTGAGTTTCCTTGTACTACGGAGTTTTAAATAATGAGCCAAGCGATACCTGATGCCAGAAGGACTCTTAGATTTTGTCCATGTTAGACGCTTGAGGCTTGTAAGATATCAAAAATTGCTTCCTCTTTTATACATAATCGAGTTGTAATGACTGAACTCGTGCCAATAATTTATTGCTTTTGCCGTTTCAATATCGATTTTTAATATTTTGTAAAATAATATACTAACATTTCTAAGAAACTAAGATTAAACTAAAACATGGTGCACGACAATAGACGAACAATGGATTCGAACCCACTTTCATGTTTCATAATCCGTACCTTAGTTAATCCATAAGTATCATAAGATATTGAAATTCACAAATATATTTTACAAGTAATTTAGATACTCAAACGAGTTCTTCCCATAGTTATTTCAAATATTAATGCTCACAGAGAGGTCCAGATGGCGACACAATGCAGTGGATTAATGCACGGCTCTCCCTGGCGGCTTCGGATTACCAGAGTATGCCACGGGGCTTACGATACGTTGCAACTGCCAAATGCCTTGTGTATCTGACAAACTAATTAATGGAAAAAGTTACAAAACATTTTCTGGCACGGAAATACCAGGTATATGGGTGTATGAAGAGCGACATACATCACGTAATATTACATAATGACTTCCTCGTTTGTCATCTTTTTCGATAAAAAAATGTTGGTGGGGCTACGGGAACGCTCTCGCACATCGGACCCTGCCTACGCCGCCACCGAGGTAGCTTCGTGATCCCAAATGTAATCCTAACAAACTAAATTTAAGAAATTAATAAAAAAAGGTTAAATTATTACCTCTAAATATTAGGTAACTTGTCTCTTTAGTCCAATAAGTCCAATAGTTTTAGTACTTGGCATAAGGAGTAGCAACTCCATAGTAACAATTAAGATGGACTCAAAGAGTAATCGGTTTTCGTAATTGCCTATTGTTCTGAGGAATTTGAACATCAAAGTCGTTATTTGTAGATCATGTCATTACATTAATAAAATATGTCATTAACTTTATCGCAATCAGTATTTCATATTACTATTTTCACTATTTCAAAACTGTTTTTAAGATTCTTAACCAATCTATCGATCCCCATGAATTTTTTTACACACATTGTCTGTTTTCTGAGGTACAGAGAAGGAAGCAATGATATTTTGTACCATAGATATGTTATACTCATACAAAATTACCGGTCAAAAGTGTTCCAAAGACAGTGACAGCAACATTCACACATGTCAAATGGTGTCAAAGGGTAAAAAAGAGACAGCTAGTGTTTGTAAACACAATGACGTAAGCTATAGAAAAAGCATCCTAATTAAGATGTTTTCGAGTCTTCAATATTCGATCGCTAATGGCATATCTATTGTATCAAAATATCATTAGATATAGGACAACTTTTTGACACATGTAACCTAAAAACCGAAGTTATAGTTTGTAATTACAAAAATACGAGGAATCAAATTACAAACGATTCCAGCTAAGAAGATAAAGAATTTGACAATTTTTTTTATAAATTCTTTGAATAATCATTCAAAGAATTTACACGTTTACGATTTTAGGAAATATTCAGATAGGTCTAGCGGGTGATCCTGTTGGTAGCGATCGGATCAACATAGTCCTGCACGCGCCGGGGCCGATCACTAGCGAACAAACATTCAATGTATATGAAGTCATTGTTACGAAGCATTAGATATGCGCAACTGAATCTAGAGTTTTCATATTCTGAAGATATCGATAACACATAACTTAAAGCTATAATAATTACCATACTGGTTTCGTATTGTCATCATGACGCTGGCAACCATGCATTTTTATATAATCTTTACGTGTCGATAAATACATTCGTGTTTTATTTCTTCTAAAGAGTCACCACATACTCGTATTATCACTTTCATTTGAAAGATCAAAGAAGTTGCAAATACAGACTTATATATATACTAGCAGTTGGCCGCGGCTTCGCACGCACTCCTTTGTTATTTTCCATATAATAAATAAACAGAGTAATTGTATATTACTTTTTTTTTAAATCTAAACCATCCTCGAATCCCCTTGAACTCACACAAAAAATTTCATCAACATCGGTCCAGCCGTCTAGGAGGAGTTCAGTGACATACACGCGCACACAAGAAATATATATGTTCCATTGATTTCTGAAGCTATTCTGAAGTGATGTGTCATTAAATTCGTATTTATGCTCGGAGTGCCTGTAACTGACTGTACGATGATGATGATGATGCATGATAATCATACAGTCAGTCAGTTTTGGTTATTAGTTATTTGAAAGAGAAGATGATTTCCCCGAAACCAAAAAAACGCATATTAACAAGTATTTACAGCAACGTTATCAGTCTTCATGTGCAAGAGATATCCGCCAACGTTGTTTGTATCTGTAAGTATAGAAAGAGAATAAAGGGGAAATAGGTTCGTGTCTCAATTCGTTCGTGAAAACTCAATCATCATTTTAACATCATCCTACAAAAGATAGAATGAGAAGGGGTAGTGGATTGGAGGGGATGAATAGGAGAAGGAAATATTGTTCTTTCTGTTTATCTCCTCCTCTGTCCATTAAAGTTGGGCAACACATCTGCAACTCATTTGCTTCTTGTGGATGCCTATGGGTAGTCGTCACTTAACATCAGGTGAACCGCTCGTTTGCCACCTTCTTTAATAAAATCTTTCGTAATCTAAAATTCTGTAAAAGCGTATCATTTGTCATCGAGTTAAGGGCAAACTTGTCCTGGTGCTTAATAATATGAAACGACATTTTGAACCTTTAGAATAATTAATTCCTGATCATAGAATGTATCTACGAATCTCAGGGCCAACGCTAAGGTAAGACGATTATTTTCTAAAGAGATTCCAAACAAGCCTCTTAAAATATTATCTGTTTTAGTTAAGAAGAAGTTTTGTTAAGATGTTTACAGACAGTAAAAACCTTCTTTAAAAATTCGTAGAAAGAATTACCGTAACGTTATATTTTATTACAAAATTCCAATAACTTTCAATAAAAGAAATTCCCTTTCAAAGCTTCATCTACGTTTTCTTTGAACCCTCTTTCATACGGCAAGATTAGCGTCAAGCTATAGATGTAGAAGAATCGAGCCGTGGTCCAGAATCTCGGAAAATAGTAGTCTCTGTCTAGCATTCTGGACTCAGTGCTTTTATTTATCTATCTATACATATAAAAGGGGACGTGTGTATGTATTGTATAAAACAAGAAATCAGGAAAATTTTTACATATTCCGGTATCAAGAAACAACTACCGGCAAAACTCATATATACTGCGTGCCAGTAAACTGTTTAACATTAATTCATTAGATATAAATCTAGATTTATTCAACACAAATATTGTTAAGTTAAAAAGACTCTTAACAGAAAGGTTTTTTGAACAATACTAGTGTTTGGTACTGCTAACATAATCTGTATCTGAATCCAGTCTACCATTTATAAGTATTATTTATTAGTGAAAACGTATTAGTTATTAGTGAAAACTTGTAATTGGCCTTAGTGTAGTTTTATCTTTTTGTAATTAGTATTCTAGCTGTAAGTTTTCCGAAAACTGTAAAATAAAATAAAATAAAATAAAAATATCCGCTATAGACTCCGAGACGGCTGGACTGATACTTACGAAATTCAAAATTTTCAAGGAATTTTCAGATTGTCTCAGCAAGCAATTCTGTGAAGTTTATTAGCAATCAGATCTACATGATAAGTGCTCCGGGCGAAGCCGGAGCGGATCACTTGTATATAATATAATATAATATAATATAATATAATATAATATAATATAATATAATATAATATAATATAATATAATATAATATAATATAATATAAAATAATATAATATAATATATATAATACAATAATAGATCATGACGTTGCCAATCTGGGTTATAAATGTCCATGAATAATAAATAACATTTTAATAATTCGAAACTTATAAATCCGGTTATTTAAAAAGCTATTATTTTAAGACGTCAGCCAGCAGCCAGTATTTTGTCGCAAAACATTTTCATAAAATGTAATAGAGTTGTCCGCAACTTTCTTGACATTTCTTTTCGCAAAAAGCTCCGGGTAACGTCAAAATCTTTTAAAAGCTCTTCCAGACGTACCCCGGTTAATAAAAAGCACATTCCGACGAGTTTTTTATTACAAAAGTATAAATGGAGTACTCCTCTATTTTTCGTATGGGTCTTGATGGTAGTTTTTAAGAGCGTCATTAATGGAAGGAGGTCGGATATATATTTTTTAATTCCAATAATAAAAAAGAAGGTTAATGCACTGAAATCCAATAAACGATTTGTGTTTCCGTTACCATGTTCATTTTAATATGGCCAACAAACCATAGCTGTATATAGTAATTTTTATCATGTATTTGAAGCCAATTTATTATTTATACTCGTATACGAGAAACGTTATTGTTTTGAACCATTTCCCAGCACAAGCTTAGGTACAGTTGGAATAAAAGAAATGTTAGCAAATCCATAAAAATAAAATAAATATGCGCTCACACCTCTAACCCAGAGGGGTAGGCGGAGATTATGGAATTCTATTTGACGCGATCCTGGTACACTTCTCTCGCTTCTACATCCATACATCTACGCATACTAGCTCATCGGTTACGGGTACTCCTTATTTAGTGTGATGATTTTATTGCTATTATCTTCAAATATTTTAAATAATGTATAATTAATATGTTTACTCTATTAAAGCACTTAACTATCTTTGAACTTCATATTCGAAACTGGCGAGAAATAGCGCAGGATCGAAAAAAGTGGAGACTGTTGTTGGAGGCCAAGGCCTAGTTTGGGTCATCGCGCCATTCTAGTTAGGTAGTGAACTCTCTTTGAACGTCACACATAATAAAATTCGGCTAGAGGCAATATAATTATTGTCTTTTTAAATACAAGCAATACCACATATTTAGTGTACGGAAATTTTCGTTTGAAACAGTTTCAAAGCTGCGACAATGTATCATTTCAAGAATTTCAATTGAGATAAACTAAAATTAATTTTTTCAATGGGAATGAATTGTTAGTGATTATATAAGTCCGATTATAACATAATTTGTCATTATCTATTTAAAAAATATTACAAGCAGCCATAGGAAAAAAAAATACAGAACCAAATAAATGAAATGCCTAATTAATTTTTAAATATTTTAACATCATAGTTATTATTCTGACATTGTGTAAAGAAGACTTATTACATTTAATTACCAGTCATAAAATGTTTCTCGCTTGAAGACAATTAAATTAGACAAAAAAAGTGGCAAATGAATCACTGAACAGATCACCTGTCAAGTGCCGTATGCAATTTAAATATATAAAATTATAAACCAGTTGACGAAATATAACAATTGCACTTCAACAATTCGCATTCATTAAAAAGAGGCTTTAGAGACGCGGCACTGAACATTATGTTATGTTTTAATTGGAACGATACTGCACCAGTATCACGTGATATTCGTTTATTTGTTTCATTTATCAAGAGATACTTCAAGAATTAGTATAATAAAAAAATATAATTGTTTCAAAATTATTTATTAATTCCAATATAATTAAAGAATTATAAAAATATAAAAAATACAATGCATTATGTCGCCTGCCCGT
>JWHW01039591.1:517532-530487 GCA_000931545.1 Papilio glaucus
TCTTATTGGTGCGTTGGCGAATGCATTGCACATGCGCGAACAATAATAACATTAAAGATAATTTTATAAAAGTTGGAAATCTCATTGTTGACAATCGTTACCTATCCACTACAAACAGATACAAAAACGTTACTAAAATGTGTAGAACAAGAAAATACTTCGATTAAACTTTAGTGAGTTATTCTCCGTAGGCGCGCGAATATTTGTGAAACGAAAAACACAGAACGTTTTTCTTTACCTAAAGAACTCTTTTCTTAAGAAACCAAAAGTATGAGGTATCCAAAAGTACTTCACTCGTGTCTTTGGTATTCAGCACCTTCGGGGTACAACTAGCATTTTATATATTCTACAAGTACGATCAAACACTTATCAAATTTTATAAGAAGTAAATAAAACTCTGTAAATAAATTAATAGCTATGAAATCCCTTCCGATCGTTCTTGTACTCTGCGGCTGTTACCAAATTACATTTGCCTGTGAGTAGGCGATGCCGCTCGTAAATCCTAAGACATCAAACCTCTGCGCGATTACCTATTCGGAAACTCGTAAAGAAAATTGACGTTATGCTGATTTAACAGTGACATAAATCAATTGTTTTTATGACAGTCTGGTTCATTGCAAAGGATTGGATTGTTTTGGATTATTGAATAATTCATTCTAAGTAATATTCATTTATAAAGGAAAACCAACACGCAAAATCAAGTTACAAAAATTTCTAACGAGGAAAATAAAAAAACGAATACGTGCGAAGCCGTGACCAACTGCTAGTATTGAATAAAGGGTAAAAGATTCATTTATTTATAATTGGTAACCATTGTAGCAATTTGCCTACTTACTCCTCTGGCGCAGCGACACAAAATAGGCCTTGGCCTCCGACACAAAGAGCGCGGACGCCGCCAATCTCGCACCGCTTCCTGCCAGTCTTCGGCTTGGAGGTCGCATAGGCCAAGTTCTACAGCATCCTTTCATTATTATTATTAAAATGTATTTTAGAGAAGATGGCATGCGGTTGACCCGATTTTAGGTGATCGCTACCCATAGGCATCTGCAACTAATGAATTACAGATGCGTTGCCTGCATTTAATGGACAGAGAAGGATAAACAGAAAAAAGGTAATTTCCTTTTCCTATTAATCCGATCTCCTGTCAAATTCTCTTCTTCCTTTTCTTATTATAAAAGCATAGGTTTATAGCTCCTGCACCTCTGTCATCAAACGAAACGCACTCTAAGGTAGAATACTTCTACTTCACGCTTGTCTTCTGTGAGGTCGTGGCGTTTCACCGGTCATCGAGACCTTTAAAATATTGTCGTGTGTAGTCGAAAGATACTACGAATTAGTTAATACTCTATTCATTATTCTATCTAAAGTATACCAGCTGTCGTGGTGTGAGAGATAGTCGACGAATAATTATTGTAAATTATAGGAAGCAATAGCTTAGGATGGTATGAAGAGGGAAGAATGGCGTGTCACAAGGTGACTCTTAAATACAGGCGTCAAAGGTGATATAATTAAGAAGGAAGTGCCGACTGAAATGGCGGATGACAGATCGGCTTTAACGTTAGAAGCATGGTGTGTTTTATTCATTTTATATTTAAATGAAATTACTAAAACAATGCACAATACTATGATATTTTTCATTTATTATGTTATCTAAAAGAATATTATTTGTGCCAAATAAATGGAAAATTGATTTATTCATCAAAGAATACAAGTTATCATAAACCGTAAACTATACAATGCGTTGTTACAACCATATTCAAAGCGAAATTCTTAGTAATGTAACAATATGAAACATTAACGAGGGCCGGCCGTCGGCCGATGTTTAATTGAAAATTTAATCTCTCCCGTCAAGAGCTCGTTGACTTCTGAATATTGGGGAAATTTTAGTGTATACATCTGCTCGACGCGCTGCCTTACTTGATGGGATATTTTATGTAACTTAATTTCTTTAATAACTATAAAGTATCAAGAAGTTGCGACATACTATATGACATACTAATCCAGGGCCGAATTTACAATTGTATAAAACATTTATATATTAAACAAGCTGACCCTTCAAACTTCGTTCCGCCTCAGAATTTATTTATAACCTGTATTAATTGATGGATGGGTTGGGTTACACACGGATTAATCACTTTGAAACATTTTTAGATTTAAGAAATTTTTAGTTTTGTTGTCTGTATTTTTACCTACTATCTCTTGTTTCAGTCATTTCATCAGAGATAATTTCGCATACGAAAAATAATTAGAAAACGATATATAAAATTTCTTGATACTTTTTTTTGTGATTTTTTTTTTAATTTTTATTAGTCATTCTGCTGTTCGGGGCGAAGACCGTTCACACTGTATATACATATATCGAGAAGCATACGAATGTCTCTCGAAAATCTTTCGTGATGGTTCAAACTGAGCGCTACATCCTTGTTCCCTGCTGAGTCCCGAACCTGAATAACCCATACGATAATCGACCGCCGGTAGGAGCTAGCACCTCAAGAAATAGTAGAGGGTAATTATTTATGCAAAATGTAAATAAATTTCAGGACCACCAAACTTAGCTTCCTAGTACTCGCCGAATGTTGTGACCATCCAGTGTGTTATTAGAGCTAATTAACAAGTGAATTGTAATTAACCGATTGCATACAGAGATAAACACCGTCTGAATGTCCCTAATGGAGCCATTCGGGGCCGTTACAGTGTGCAGCGCTAGTTCGTATCCCCGGAATTGGTTGTTTAATTACGACACTGTATCAAGCTCTTGCGCCGTTAGTACTTTATCGCGGTTATACATTCAATAGGTAATGTGGTAAACGAATTAACAAAAAAATATTAAAAATTTTGTTTTAAATACAAACTGTAATTTGTGAGGAATGTTGCAGTTGTTTTTATTACTGAAACTGTTTCTCTAATTGGAGGTATTATCTTAACTAGAAAGTCGATTAGAATGTATCATAATCGATGCAGTTTTTATTTCATCATTTTATAAGTACTATAGCATTCATTCAACATTATCTTTTAATATATCTCTATTAATAGTCTACTAGCTGGTCCCGCGACTTTGTCCGCGTGGAATTCAATTAAAAGGTGTTTCCATTTCGAAAAACTTTATATTATTGGTGTAGATGCGACGCCATAAAGCGCCATCTTGTGAAAACTATTGATATTTATAGATATACATCTGTAAAAAACAAAATATATGTCCCACGCCAACCATACATCTTACCAGGATAACCTGTAACGTATGTGCTATTCTAGACTATATATCTATCCCTGTGCTATCATCCTTATGGCGTGAAGGAGTAACATCCATAAGATGGTGGCAGAAGACTTTCTTGAAAAATTGATAGAGAATAGACGATACCTCAAGAAATACTATTGGAAGTAATTATTCTACATTGACAACAGAAGGTGAGCTAAAATTTGATATATTTGAAAAAAAATAACTTATTTATTTACCTTAGGAGCTGTCAATAAGTTTTTTGTTATGTAAAACGATATTATTTTATGTAATATCATCTCTATGTGTTATTTAAAAGAAGTATTCAGTTGGTGAGTGATAGAACGACTTTGATTGTTTACAAAATTTCTGAGAAAAACCAATAGCTAGTTTAGGTAAATAAAAACAAAGTTAAGTGGTGTCGTGGGGACAAACAAACCAACGTTTCTATATATTTTAATATGCTTTACGTAGTAATTAATATGTGAACTGAGTTACATCTAACATCGGGTTCAAATGATTTCTCCATGCAAACTTTCCTCCCCTACTTTAAACCTTTAGGGGATGAGAAAAATCCTTTCTTGGTGCTCGTTTTCGTAATAACAGACTCCGATCAAGTCTTTAGGCCTAGTAGTTAAAGTGACTTTTTAACTTTTCTTCCGTTTATATATTCAGATAACGTATTTACCTTTATATTATGTACAACCCGTCGTCCTACGTGAGACAAAAACGTGACTGGACGCGACGCGATTCGACACATCTCGTAGTGGTGGCGATTTGACACATCTCGTAGTGGTGGCGATTTGACACATCTCGTAGTGGTGTACGTCTTTGTGTACTACGTTGTAATCGTTGTAAAATAATCTGTGGCGCGTGTGTATTGATGTCAATCCTGGATAGAAACTACAATTGTAATTTCTTGAGTGTATATATTTATATCGCTTCTAAGAAACTAAGCTGGTGTTGTTAGCTGTTGGCATTTCTACAACATATGAAGGAACATTATACTTAATGTAAAACATATATTCGTAATATAAAGCAGCAGGATCTCCAACCTTTATGAGAGCGTATTTAATAAGTAAATTTTAATTAAAAAGGCATCACGGCCCGGTCTGGTACGAAGCGACTGTCATTACAAGCGTGTTTCGAATAGTTCGTTATATTACTTTTATGTTCGAAAATTAAACTTGTCTTGCGTTTAAACTCCTGCTTCGTAACTGCTGTAACTAGTTGACCAATTTTTTTTTGTACCTCTTAAAGGTAATGTTTAAAAAATCTTAACCAGAGTAGAGTCTATATATCGGTTATTTTTAATATAGAATTTTATATGGTTAATATGCTACTATGTATTATGTCTTGACCTTAACTTCTTGGCGTCTTTCGTACCTAATTCCTAAGTACGAGGAATTAAGTTACAAAAATTTCCACAGATTAAACGGCCGACAGCTAATTTAATATAAATAAAACCGAATTTACGAAATTTATGTTGTCGATGACAATTTTATTACTAATAATATGGGCAGTGTATAATGTAAAGCTTACACACTAACTTACAGTGTAAGTCTACATAATATTGTGTAAAAAAAATGGAATTAGAATCAAATAAAAAATTTAATTATAGAGGTGAACGAAAAAAGTTCTCTAGTAAATTAATAACCAGATTTTAATTTTGCGGATAACCGACACAGCCGGCGAACAATTTTCGGAAAACGAATTCTTTACTACCAACGTATCGGAACGTTAGCCCAAACCTAATTAGAGTTTACCACTGACGTCGCCATAGCATTCTAGCAAACGTGCACGATCCAAATTAATTATTCATTTAATTAATAAATAACTTAATTATTAATTGAACGTATTAAAGAAAAACACTAATTTACGATCAAGCAATATATCATCCGCCATCTTGTGTCCGCTAATGCAAGATGGCGGACCTCATAAATTGTCTCTGGTCGTAAACTAAGAATGCGAATCGAAGTTTACGAGTTGGGGAGTAGCTCGGCTTGATTGATATTGGATCTAACGACCGCAGACTCGCACCTACTTGCGGATTGTTTCAAGAACCTTTCGCGTTCAATTTAAAATAAGTTGATCAATGACAGATTAACCCAATAATTCATGTGATATTTTGAGAGATATTTCTTTAAATTTAAGAATGATTTATTAAATGTGAAAAATGGGGAAAGAGAGTGAGATGGAAAGCTTTTAAAAAGTCACTTTTTATAGTAACTTCTGTATATGTGAAATGAAGAAACTGACTACTAGGCCTTCAGACTAGAAATTTATGTTATTACGTAAGCGAGCACTGAAAAAGGATTTACCTAAATCCCCCCCCCCCCTAAAGGTCTAAAGTATGTGAAGAAGAAAAATCATTTTTCAGTTCCCACCTACGTCATTACAAAAATCTCAGTGTTAAATTTCAAGACTCTAGCCCTAGTAGTTTAGGCTCTTGATATATCAGTCAGTCGGTCAGTTTCATCTTTTATATATTTATAATGTAATAATTCGTTATTTAATAGGTTACAATATGTACACTGTCATTGTTACTGTTACATATGCACACTGGATTTGCAAATATATGAGAAGCGTTATACCTCGTCAAATCTTATCTAATCACGAAACTGTAAAACTTGTCGGCGGGAGCAGAATTTACGACCCACATTAAAACTACATAGATTCAATATTACATTGGGCTGAAACTCCACCTTATCGCAAACACTTCTATCAATGTTTAAAGAAATAATTAATGCAGCCTAAATTAATTTATAAGCCAAAATATGTCAAACTCCACTAGTGAACAAAAGACAGTAAAATGTAAACCATGGTCTTACTCGATAGTCAAATCGTTTGGCCTAATCCGTCATCCGTTCTATGCACATTGCCACTAACTTCCACTGTCATCGGCTACCTTGGATTTGACTTTCATTATGTGCTACCTACTATATGGTACTCCCGTGGATTTTTTTGTAAAATGGTTCCGCGTATTTGTAAATTCGAATTATAGGTAACACCTAACATTGTCGATACATGTAACGTCACCATGGCAACCGATATTGAAAGTGAAGGTTTTATATATTTTCCTATCCTACGGGATCAGTTTTATTTTCTGAATGAAAGTACCCTATGTCATCTTCTATACCCCTGACAAATTTCATGATGATCAGTTGTGTTGTTAAGGAGTTAAAGTATATCAAACAAACAAACAAAGTCACATTCGCATTTATATTATTGAAAAACTTAGGATGGTATGTATAACATCATATCATGTCAAATTATTTATCGCCTCTTTTTTGTCCATATTATCTGTCAAATTTTCATACTATATTAAATATCTTAAAATCAATATAAAAAGTAATAACAACCTTTGTTCTTGACATGTACAATATCCACCTGCGTAAGTACACGCTCTTTACATAGTATAAAACAAAGTCGCTTCCGCTGTCTATTCTCTTAGATCTTTCAAACTAAACAACGGATTTTAATACGATTTTCTATTAACATCAATAGACAAGAGGAAAGGCAGAGAATTTCAAAGATTATGCGATATCCTAATTAACATATTGGCCAACACTGGCTAAAGCATACGAGATAGAACAAAATAATATACTACGGAATTGTATATCTTAAAAAGGTCTTCAAAAAAGTCGGTGATGTCGGCTTACTCTAACCATTCGAATGTCTGGTCACGTACAACGCAGTAATTGAAGCCATGTAGATAGATACAGTATTAATCCTTATTAACGTAAATACGTTCATTACCTTAAGCTTTTCATGCACATTGAAGCATTTATCGCATAATAAAAACTAATGCACGCGAAAATGAAATCAAGCGCGGGGCTCACACTGATCGGGACTGTTCGCTTGATGCGACCACTCCCGAAACGTCTGTCGCCCACTGTGCTCAAGTTCAATGTGCTTTCAATAAAGGAATCGACCAGGGTATAACCTATCCAGCATTAATAAAAAATGATACAGCTAATAAAGTAACACAAAATAAATTAATTCTAAGGAGGAACAAAGTTTGTTAGTTCAGCTTGTTATATAATATAGAGGT
The DNA here is from genome assembly GCA_000931545.1 of Papilio glaucus. NCBI lineage: Eukaryota > Metazoa > Arthropoda > Insecta > Lepidoptera > Papilionidae > Papilio > Papilio glaucus. The sequence continues at coordinate 524,801 of JWHW01039591.1, forward strand.
GATACTACAAACTTAAAGGTGTAACAACCTTGGGTGTTGGTGTGGCACGTTCCTACTATTTTATAGGCTAAGACAAAGAGGAACATAATAATACAAAGTGTTTTATTACTCTTACAGAGTACTTTGTAATATCATCTATTATTATACCTCTTCACTGAGATAACCTTTTAACCTGTGACGGGTGATACAATGCATGGTACTTTGTATACCCAACCTATGTTATTTGGTGGTATAATAATTTTAAATAAATGTTTCAAGCTCTAATCTTCCGTCTTAAGATTAATTCATATAAGAATCCTCGATTATTGACGTATGCGGACAAAATGAAATACTAGTTAAATAGTACTACTAAATTATAATAGTAATATATCAGCCTTTTTAGTATGTTTTCCCACACGTTTTTTAGTATGTTTTTGCTGGGACACAGGCCTCTTCTCCAAGAGAGAAAAGGGTAATCCACCAGCCTGGCCCATTGTGGGTTGGTGGATGTCACGTGTCTTCAAATTTGGTGGTTCTAAGACATGCCGGTTTCCTCACGATGTGTTCCTTCACCGTTTTTGGAGCAGTGGTGATGAAATAAATTACACAATATAAAGCGACTGCTTGGGGTCGAACCTGCGACCTACAGTACGTAGGTCGAGACCTATACCACTGGGCCACCACTACTCCATATTCAGAGATATATTTTTTCAATTAAAACTAAATAACTCGATATGTAAACTAGAATAGTAACAATAAAACGTGATCTGTAACAATTAGGGCCATCTACTTTTGACATTAGGATGATCGCCTTACGTGGCTATAGAAAAAAAGGCACAGGCAGTCATAAAAACTGTCGACAGAAATTAAAACTCAAAACAAGTCCGAAGGCGGGAAAATAGTTCAAAAATAAATAATCAACACAAATCAACCCTTGTACCTTAACAATACGATTCAAAATTGAATACAAGAAAAATAAATGAAATAAGTTCGTAGAAACTGTTCCGAATTCAAATACGCATGCTGTTGACGCATGTTTGACGCAAAACTTTAAAGATTTCCTTCGCCAAATATCTAACGCAGCTACATAAGTTTTCACTAAAAAACAGGCAGTCACAAGGACCGCCGGCAGAAGTGAAAACTCAAAAAAGGAAAGCGCGACAAATGTTCAAAATAAACAAAAATAAGCATGCTACATGCTACGCATGCTAAACAAGTTTTTTTAATTAAAAAAACAAAAGAATAATTTACGAAAGCTCTATTCAATAGCTAGTCTATCTTCCAGTATCTCATGAACACGATTTTCATTCACAATACATTCCCGAAAAATTTTAATATCACAGTACGCGTATCCGTTCGAACGTATTGGTTGTCATACTGTGACGACGTAGCGCTCCGAATTCCCGTAGCCGTAGCAAAGTTATATGAGACGGGGGCAAAGGAACGCTGGCCCGCTCGTGTCACGGCGAATTTATATTGGCCTTTGTTTGTTCACTCGTATCCATTGTGTTGGAAAATTGCATGTACATATGCAGAAACATTTGCAACGAATTTTGTAATATTCTACGATTATATCACCTTGCATCCATGTCTATGTCTGGCTTCAAAAGGATGACTAATGTAGAGATTCCTATGATAGACGGAAGTGTACGTAGTCATGTTTATGGGAGCCAAAACAATATTTTTAAAATCAAGAATTTAATTATGTAACCTAATGTTTGACACTTTAATTACTTAAACAAGAGAACTTTTATTAGGGGGGTAGAATTCCATTAACGTGTAGATATTGTGATCTTTTAATTAACTATTAATTGTTTCTTATAATTGTACTCAAATTTTTTATTTTTTACCTGTAATTATTTCCCAATAAATCTATATTTCTGATATACGCTATGTCACTTAAGTACTAACAAAAGTAGTCTTTTAAGGGTCTCAGTAAGGAATAAGTCGTTTCAACATTATGGGACCTTCCCATATTCAGCCTACATTTTACCTTTCGAACTGTAAAGCAGCATTTTTATATGAAATAAATTTCAATAAAATCTTTATATATATGTTTCTTGTGTGCGTGTGTATGTCACTGAACTCCTCCTAGACGGCTGGATCGATTTTGATGAAATTTTTTGTGTGAGTTCAAAGGGATTCGAGGATGGTTTAGATTTAAAAAAAAGTAATATATAATACTGTATTTATTTATTATGTGGAAAATAACAAAGGAGTGCGTGCGAAGCCGCGGGCAACTGCTAGTAGATATTTAAAAAAAGGAGGCAAAATAAGAAAAGAAATGGGATCTCAGTAAATTATGGTAATCGTGGACAAATTATATCTCCAGCGTAACCATGAATTCGTTAAGCACACTCGAATAACTCGTTTGCATAATCGAGCAATATGATGGGCCTGTGTTGAATTGTATAATTTTTGCTTACATGCGAAGCTTTAGAAATCGATTTGCGGTGTATTTGGCAAACATTTGACCAACAATTGGACGATAATTTATGAATGACGTCATTATTACCAAGTGATTACTGTTTTATTGTGATTATCCTGGTCAGCAATCCGTCAAAGTTATGAAAAATACTATCAGAACATAATTAGTGAATAAATTTATTGGTCATTTAAGAACTGAGAAATAAATATAGACGTATAGATTAACCTACAAATACGTTTAAAAGGCATTTTAAAGACGTTTAAAAGGAAATCTTGGAGTGGTAAACTAGAATTTCTAACTGTTCATTATTCGATGAGACGTTCTATAAGCGTTAAGTTATTAAGTAATATGAACTTATCAATGGAAATATTGAAGTTAATGTACTCTGAAATAGTCTTTTAAAATTTAACCGCTTTAAAAACATTGAGATAGACGTCTGAACACTTAAGAAAATATTAAATTTATTTTATGATAATGTATTTAACGGTTCGAAGTGCTTGGATGTTGGCTCGGTGCCATTTTTAACCAATAATCGTGTATAAATACGTGTCAATAACAATATAAAGTCTTCAGTATCACGAGTGGGAATATACAATGAAACAACTAAAAGCCTCAAAATTTCCGCAACGGGTAAAGAACACTTGAAACAGTAATTTATTCAAATATTTACTCTTAATTAAGTCAACGGTAAACAAAAACGACTGCCCTCCCTGGCTTTTTAAACGTAAAAACTCAGAGTTGTTTTTTTTTAAATCCTCATTTTTCAATTACTAAGAGAAAATTTCCCCTCTTTCGGAGAGGAGGTAGAGGGAAAACATACTACAAAGGGCTGATTTATTATTTTATATTTAACAGAAAATCAAAATGAGACCTTATACATTTATATTTAAAGATTGTTTTCTTTTGAACTTAGTAGCCGCTTGTTGGATTGTTTATAAACTAAATAAACATTAATGACACTGCGATAAAGTAGCAAGCATTTTATTCTTCTATTATTGAAAACAATTTTGACTAAAGGATGCCAGACACATCAGTCCAGTCATAAATATAGGCAGCTACATTAAAAATACATTTTTACAATTTTCTACTTAATTTATCTGTATCATAAATCCATCAATGTTTTATAACGCGAACCTACAGACTAAGGTCACAGGTGCGTCAAGTAAATTAAAATGAACTCCGCAAAGGCGGCCCCCCGACGAGTCCTTCATTGCACGCTTTAACATATCAAAGGACCGTATCTTCTCCACTGAAAATTTCATGAGATGCTTTGTATTAAAGCTACATTATACATCTTTATATACTTTATATGCTCTCAAATAACCCACCAGTAAATAGAGTTACTTTCAATTAAAATAAAGCCTCTATAACTGTTTTTTTTATATGCTAAGAAACGAGCAAGGGGCCACTTAATGCTAGTGATCACCGACGTCCATGAACAACTGCAACACCAGAGGATTTGCAGATAGATGTGTTACGAGCCTTTAGAAACGAGTACGCACTTCTCTTGAAGAACACTAAGTCATATTGGTTTGGAAATACCTGGAGACAGACGGTTGTACGTGGAAGGAAGTTACGCGAAAGCCGCTCGGCAGTGAAATGCCAACTATCAAGGGTGATTTATTTATATATTAGAATGTTTGTATTATATGTTTCTGTAGCATTCAGCTAGCAACTTGGCTATGAGCTCTGTATTCTGCTATTTTAATATCATAATGGTGTCATAATGTAGCGTCAATTGCCGTAATACATTCATAGATTAGTAAAATGTCAAATGGATTATTGTTAAACCATCGAGAGACCACTATGACACAATTGTGGTGAGGAGAGGAGATCGTTTGAGTTTAAATTTATTTCTTAAATCAAAATATTACGTTCATGAGGCATTGTGTAACCTAACCTAACTCATTATATAAATGTTAAGCACACGTAGGGTTGTCAGAACACATTCTGACAGGGGTGTGTTCCCGCAACGTGCCTGCGGGAGTCGAGCGGGATCACTCGCAGGCATCGCGGGGCCCCCACTGAACATGTTGTTTGTTAATACATTGTCTTGTTTATCTATCAATTGCTACCTTACGTGTAACGATAATTATTCATACAAATAACCATACATGTGCATAGTGTAAATACACCTTGATTCATAATTTTGAGTTTTCCGCCTTCGGACTTTATGTAGGACATACAGCATTCAATCAAATTTCAACATTTTTATTTAGTAACATTATAACGTATATAAGCAGTACAACATTGTTCTTCGTAAGTGACAAACGTGACAACTCGACGCGACGTGGTTTGACACATCGAGAAAACATCAAACAGTCCTGTTACCTACGTTTGTACTGGTACAAAAACCAAAGTCATTTTTCAAATTTATTCCTTCATCCCTTAGACCCTTAGTACTTTACGAAACTAAGGCACTAATCAGACAATTCCATATAAAATTATAGATACTAGTCAACAAGAATTTCGATTCAAAAATGGTCTATTAAATTGTCAGTGAAAATGGTACATGCAAATGTCAAGTTGAAGGTGACGATCCTTTTTTACTCTGTCTATATATCGATCGCGTCACGTTACATTCGCTCACCTAGCACAACGGGTACAAGTATTTATTATCACGTCGAACATACGTGATAAAATATTAATATCAGAAGCTTCTTTTGTCTACAGACGTCTCAATATTGCAATTTATTTAGTAACAAAAGCTATCAAAACAAAGACATTAAATTGTATTCTTGGGGAAGAAAATTGCTTTAAGCAGAAATTTAACGACCACATAAATATTACGTTACCGTATTTTATTAAAGACTTCTCTAGTTTCGTTAAAGGGAATTTAATAATAAGGAAAAACAATCCCTTTCAATATTTTAGAAGGAAAATTGGAAAGGTTCGAAAATTGTTTCAACATCAGGATAATGTCGTCATGTTTATGTACATTAGTAGATTATATTTGGATAAGGTAAAAGAAGAGTAATGGAGATGATAAAATAAATAAATAAATAAATATACGCTCACGCCCGTAACCCAGAGGGGTAGGCAGAGATCATGGATTTCCATTTGGCGCGATCCTGTTACGCATACATGCTCGTCGGTTATGGGTGCTCCTTATATCGCCTTAATGGAGATTATCATCTCCATTAAGGCGATAGCGATACCCTAACTGTCTAGTAGTCGATTTAGTTTCTGGCGATTACGGGTTTGTTTCCCAGGCGTGTACAAATACGTTTTAAAGTTGGTTTTAGTTTTTATTTTAGCGTTTTCGATTCGATGCTCTGAT